>JABEVS010000145.1:51633-138950 GCA_018290735.1 Coelastrella sp. MACC-549
CCCCCCCCCCCTGCAGGTCGAAGTGCATATCCTCGAGAGACTCAAACATGCCCTTGCTTGAGTGCATTGCAGATTCAATGCATTACGAACTATGTATCTATGGACTTCATGGCCAATGTGCTCCTGGCAGCGGGCATGAGCCCAGCCATGGCACATTCACTAGATGAGGTGCGGAATCACAGCATACATACACCCTGGACAAAGCACCACGTGGCTGACTTCAGCATGACTTGACCCCTTGATGACTGATTTGGCGCCAAAGTCCAAGAACCTGCAGCCAAACATTTGACAGTCACACCAGGACAACGCCACTGCAATACTTACATGGTCCATCTGCAATCGTGTTATCATCTTGTGATCAGCACAGCTCCTGGACGCAAGCCATTTGTGATGTTGACGCGTAGGTTGAGGAGTTTGCTGCCATCTCTTCTGGTCTCCTCATCAACATGGGAACACTCAGCTCTGACTGGGTGGCATCAAAAAAGCTAGCAGCCAAACAGGTACGCAGTGGCTAGCAGTGCAAACAGGCATGCGCCTCCACCAGACAGTGGCAGATACATGTGTACTGATGATCAATGTATGGTTGCATGAAACCCAACTGAACTTGAAGAGTGAAAGCATCTGTCATTTCTGATGCCTGGTGCACATATGTGCATCTGCCTGCCCGGTCCACCCGCCTGCGCTCGTGTCAGCAGGCTGTGTCCCTTGGCAAGCCCTGGGTGCTGGACCCTGTTGGCTGTGGTGCCACCAGCTACCGCACAGCAGCATGTGTGGCCATGCTTAAGCTGAAACCAGCAGTGGTACGGGGCAATGCTTCTGAGATACTGGCTCTAGCAGGAGCAGCAGGTGGGGAAGAGCAACCCACAGTGATCAGCCAAGGCAGCTCTGGGATTTGCTCCAGCAGAGCCAACCGCTGCATTGCTGCGGAATGGGGCCATTGAAAGCTGTGGTGGTTCCATCATGCGGGCACTCATGGTTGAAATCCTGTCTCACTCTGTCCCTCAAGGTGGAACACAGATGTTGTGAAGGTGTTGATGACCGCAGCTAATACATAAGCCAGCTGCTTCTGTGCAGGCAATGTGAAGGGTGTTGATAGCACTGCTGAGAGTCATGAGGCACTGGATGCAGCCCAACAGCTGGCCAAGGAGTACAGCTGCATTGTGGCAGTCTCGGGAGCAACAGACCTGGTGGGGCACTGCACTTGGCTCCCCTGCAATCTTTTGGCAACAGAACGCCTGAGCAACCTTCCATTGGCCAGTGCTCATTCATCCTGCTCGGCTGCCTTGCCACTCCCGCAGTCTCAAGCACCTGTGCACCCCGGTTTCCACAGTGCTGAGCTGGCAATGCTGGCCTGATGCTGCTGCCGCTTGCTGCCTGCCAGGTGACTGATGGCACTAGAGTGCTAGGAGTTGAAAACGGCGTTGCCATGTTGCCTAAGATAACAGCAGCAGGATGCTCTGTAACAGCAGTGATAGCTGGCTTCATTGCTCTTGCCAAACCTGAGCACTACCTACAAGCCACTGCAGCTGCACTGGCAGTCTTTGGGTGAGTGCTATCCACGACTTGAACCCTTTTCATTCCCTTCAAATATGCCAGGTGGTTTGTACACCACATCCCACATTCATGTGCATTGATTGCGGCTAGAATCTGCTGAGCCAGCAACAGGCCACAGGCAGCAGGATCTGCAGTGCTCCTGAACCCTTTGGCTCCGGTCACATCTGACAGCATCCACTGCCAGTGTTGCTTGATATGGGTATTGTGTGGCATTTCCCCTGTTTTGCAGATATGCTGCTGAGCTGGGTGCTGTTGCAGCTGCTGGGCCTGGCAGTCTGCGTGTGGGATTGCTGGATAATCTGTACAAGCTGGCAGAAACGGCAAACAGTGAAGAAGGGCGGCAGCTGCTGCTGAGTGGACTCAAGATCAAGTCACATGAACAATGACACCTACTGAGACAGTAGCTGTTGTGCCAGCAGGGGTGAGCAACCACAACTTTCTGCTGGCCATTGTCCTGCAGCAGCAGCAGCGGCGGCGGCGGCAGCAGTGCGCACTGCTGTATGCTGCCTGCATATCTTGCAATGCCCTTGCTGTCTGTCAACCTATCCTTACCTCAACAGGTCCCCTGATATAATGTTTGCAGTCCCATGATTGAACAATGCAGCGCAATTTTCACGGCTTTACACTGTGGTGACCACTTGAGGCTTGACTGTCACGTCAAGGGGGGAGTGGCGTTCAGCGGTGCTGCAATCAGCAGGGTTGTTGCTGTCGCAGCCTTGCAGGGATGTGCGGTGCGTGGCATGCCTTGTGTGACTGCAGGCAGCACCATCATCATGGAGATTTAGGACTCCCAAATCATCTGATTTACTTCGGATGTATTTGCCATCATGATTTCTTTTTTGATAGAATCAGCAACTGGACTGTCAATGCACCGTGTTATTCCCCCTGTCTGAAAACACTTGATCCGTGCAGTAGGTGCAGTATATATACGTACCGGGTCGGCAGAAGGACATGTGTTTGGGCTGCGTGGTGGATAAAACTAAGAGGACAGTGTCAAGGCGGACATTCTTTTGACTGATAAGATGCCTTGATAGAGTGCCTTATTAGCCCACCAGGATGAGATGCTGCAGTCATCAAACTCTGTGGCTGCACAATGCAATTGCAGTTGTTAGTCAGCAACACCAGGTGGCCTGCCTGCGCGTCAAGTTGGACATATGCTAGATGGCATTGCCCAATGCTTAGATACTACTGCCGGTAAACAGATTTGTAAGGAGTGCACTACACCACGGGCAACTGGTGAAAAAAACAGATTCCAAGACACCGACATTGCTCTGGGACAATAGACGAAACAAGTTGGTGACCAAACCATAGGACAACTGTTGGCCAGAACATGTTGGGGTAGTTTGTATGCAAGAGGCATGCAGCAACTGCTGCCAACGTCGCTTGTAGCTAAAGCTGCCTGAGTGCAAATACACCTCCAACCATTGTATGCACTGTCCTATGGGTTGTCCTGCCACCACAGTGACCCGCTCGTCAGGCTGCTGCCTGTGCTTCCAGCAGCATCCGCACACAGCATCCAATGAACCTAGTCATGCCACATGCTGCTGCTGGCTGTGGCTGGGCTGTCTTGCCGCAGCTTGTGCACGGTCAGGCGCGTGATCAGGTGGCTGAGAAGACCAAGGGGCCCGACCATGAAACACAGCAGCACAGAGTGCCAGGTTGGCACCAGTTGACGCAAACCATCCATCAACACAGCCCTGCACAAACATGCACCAGCAAAGGAAGCTTCAAGCAAGAGTCTCGGCACTCAATGATGAATCGGGTTGCTGTGGATGTGGGCTGTCTGCTGGACTTACTGTGCTGCAAGCTGCCTCAGGCCAGCCAAAGCCAGGATAGAAGTGCACAGGCTGTACATCATCAATTGGCATGCTGCAATGGTTTGAGGCTGCGTAGCTGCTGGAGTCAGGTGCAACTGGGCATTTTGTGGAACAGACAGAGGAAAGGCTGAGCTATGCCATCTGAGGCCCACCTTGCTGTCAAGAAATCAAGCAGCAGCAGATGCAGCCAAGCCAGTGCTGCTAGCGTCTGATCTTGGAAGATACTGGCAAGGCTGGTGGCATTTGGCAATGGCTGAGACATGCGCACTGCATCAAGTATGAGTGAGACAGCCCCTGACTGCCAGGCCTGCCAGGCTAATACTGTGTAGGCAGCTCCAAAGGCCAGAGGCAGAACAGGACTACCTATGATGGTACTGGTCTGTAGGCAGCATAGACAGACAGGGGGTGGAAAAGGCACGGCAAGGAGTCGCATGGCATAATCCCAGCAGACAGGTTTATTGACGGCCATCACACTCAGTGCAGATGTAAACCACTACAATAGTGCCCGCTGCACTCCCTGGCAATCACCACAAGGCGCCTGCTCTTGGGGCTACGTCATACAAAGCACTGCTCCTCACCAGTTTAGATCTTGGGAAGAAGGCCAAGATCATATAAACAGGCACCATTATGGATGTGGCAGTACTGAAAGCTAGGGCTGGCTGCAGTAGCTCAGCAGCAGTTGCAGGTGCTGCTGCTGCTGCTGCTGCTGCTGTGGCTGCTGCTACATGCTTGGCCGCTTGTACGACAAGTCGCTTCTGTGGATCTGCTGCAATGAAGAATATTGTGGCCAGGTCAGTGCATAGGGATTATGCTGATGTGGTGCGGTTCTCTGCTGGGTAGGTGTATACCTGAGAACCTATGTGTGCATTGACGCAGGGCAGCGGGGTTGGGCCGTTGCGCTTGTCCAACCCGCACCCCCCAGGTGTTGACATCTATTGGCCCTCGGCAACTAGAGAGCGAAGCCATAGCGCTCAGGTGCCCTCAAGTAAACAGTACAATGTGCCTAAAGATATTTCGTGCTAAGTTCGGGTTCTGCTCAGCAACATGTACGTACGGTAACACCCCCGCCAGTCAAGCTTAGTGCAGGGTTAAGATCCTCAGCGGTCACACCCATCTCCACTGAGACCTTTCAATTACGCTAGCACAATGTAGCCATACGTGTTTGACATAGTGATCTGGCTAGTGCAGCCTCCTACAGCAGTGAAGGTTAGTGACATGTACCGCGACTGATTTTCAAAGTGAAGCACGAGTGATCGCAGACCAACTGAGGGGCACTGACGGAGGACGTTTGCCACCCAAAAAGCACAACTAGGCGCTATCCTGACACTCCAGCCCTGGTGAGCAGTGGTACATGCACAAACTGGAATCCAGTCACTGATTGACAGAGTAATGATCACTATGGTGATTCTTTCAACCATTGCTGAGCTCAGTGCGCGTGATGTTGAGTGGATGTCAGCACCATGGCTTGACAAATCATTATGTCTTTCAACACCTTCAGCATGCTCGAAAGCTGAAGCTGGGGGCTAGGAAGCAGAGCAGCACTGCAGGTACAGCTTGTACCTGGATTTGTACTGAGTACAAATCCACAACGTAGCTGCATGTTATAACGTGGCAGCATTGTGGCAGCTTTTGATAGAAAGAGGTAGCAGCTTCTGATAGAAAGAGGTGATCCAAAGCGAACAGGGCACTACACCAATGCTTGCTCAGGTGGCACCTGCAAGCCAAGTGGTGTGCTACAGTGCAATTCTTTCTAAAAGGAGAGCGACATGCAGCATCTCAATATGCAATGCATGATGGCAAATGCGCTGACATGCAAAAACACCTTGTATGGGTCTTGTCGTACAAGAGTAAGAATACAGTAAACGGTACGCTTGTTAGGTTGTTTCCAGACTGTAATAAAATATAAAGATATGACCTCACTTAAGTTCGCCTCTGAGCTTGTGTCAACATGCAAAGTCATCAGCAGGCAAACAATTCTTGAGATCGACAAACATGCATGCATCGCATGTCGGCTCATTGAAAGTTGGCGGTCAGCTCATCTCAATATTGCACCATGATGGGCTCCACATCTTTCACAAATTAATCACCAATGTTCACACGCTGTGGTTCTTGCTGGTGGCAGCTCCTTCACACTTCAGGGTAATGGTGCAGTCTATACAGCAGCACCCTGCCTTTAGCATTTCCGACACTCAGGAAGCCACTGTGGGGACTGAATGCAGCGCTGTGCACATAATGTAGTGGAGACCTGCTTGTGGGCCAGTTGCTGAACACACTCAGGCTTGGGAGATGCACCAGCCTAAGGGCCTCTCTTTTCATCCTGGATGCCACCAGCAGCATCTGGCTGTCATGATTAAAGCTCAAGGTGTCGATGGTGGTCGTGAGATTCATCAATGCTTTGAGCGGTTTAGGTGTAGCGGGGGGAATGCCAAACCCTGCTGATGGCATGCTGCTGCTGTCCAAGTCATACGTCACTGGCGTCAGGAGGCCAGTGGGGCGCTTGTAAACACTCACAACACCTGCAGTTTGCACAAACCCTTTGTTGACTGGAAGACAAGTGCGGTGGCTGTGGCATGTAGAAACAGTACCACTATCACAGGTGTGTGGCACATGCCTGGCTACATGGCTGTCAGCAGAACACATGTTGTTGATGGGAGCTGCTGTGCATAGCCTCGCCTTCCAGATGCAGTCAAGACATCATCAGACAACAAGTCCAGTACCTGATGATCCGCCTGTTGCCAGGTAAGCCCCATCGGGAGACAGTGCCAGAGCAGTGCAATCAATTGCCCCCTCATCTCGCTGCTGTTGCAGACAGCGCTGACTGCGCAAATCCCACGAGTACAACACACCATCGCTCCCTGAACAGAAAGGCAGCATGACCCAGATACACAGCGGACTTCAGGCTCATGCTGCTGATGGACACATCGTTGGAGCCATCAAATGCGACACTGGACTGATTAGCAGCTGGTGTATCCAGGCTGTTGTGGTTCTTTTGAGAGCACACCCTGGGTGGTACTTCACACGTGTGCCAAGTGGCGGACAGAATGCAACTGGCAGAATGTACTGTCACCTGCTCAACCAGCCCAGGTGCTGTGTGAGGTTTCAGCACCAGGGCAACAAGTCAGGTGTGGTGTTCACTGTGGCATGCTGAGAACACAGCAGAGTTGTGGTACACAGAACTCCGCTGAAAGTTGTCATGCCATCACATGGTGGAGAGTCCAGGGGGATATGTGCGTCACTGCTTGCATAAGCTGTAGGTCAGCTGCTACAGCCACATGCAGCAGAGCACAAGATGTCCTGTTTGCTGCAGTGGTATCTTTGGTGTGTGTGATGCACTCCAACACTCCACAATGCGTACCTGCAGTGATGATGTAGCTGCCATCGTTGCTGAAGACTGCTGCTCTCGCGCTGCCATTCATCTTGAGACTGCCCACGGCTGCTCTGCTCTTCAAGCTCACCAGCCCAATATGCCCCCCGTCACCAAGGAATGCAAGCAGTGGCCGATCAGCATCAGGGCTAGCAGCAAAGGACTCGCAGCTCTTCATGCCAGCACCAGATCCACCACTGGCCTGCTGCTTGCCGAGCTTGCTGCCTTTGCTGCTGCTCGGCCGCTGTATGGGCCTTGCTGCCCTGCTGTCTTGGTAGTAGAGTGATGGCGGTGCTGTAACTCGTTCTAGCTTGCTGCTGTGCAGGTCAGCTATGTAGTAGAAGGGCCGCCGCCCTGCTGCTACAACTACACTACCGCCTGCTGCAAACACTGCACTGTGAATGGGGCAGTCTTGTAGAAACAAGCTCTGGACTGGGGGATTGCGCAAGCCGTCAACCTGCAGCCCCACAGACACAAGTGCGCCTTCCCTGGACATGATACAACTTAATCCTTTGTGCCTGAATTGCCCAAGAGTGTGATAGGTTGACATGTGCCAATGACAAGCCCATGATTCAGTCCTTGGGATGCATTGCGATGTGAGATGCACACCACACTCCACTACATGAGCCCAGAAGGACCGTCGACTACTCACCTGGAACAGGGTCAGCCGCTTGTCAAAGCCAGCAGTCAACATGAGCTGGCCATTGGGATGGAACTGCACCGCCTGCACCACAGCATCACTGGGCCTGGCACCGTTGGCATCTCTCAACCTGCTCAGCTCCAGGATGCCTGGTGTCAACAACCCTCCACTGCCAGCTGCACCTCCAGCGCTGCTGAAAAGGACCCTGGAACCAGACCGCAGGAGCCGCTCCACTTTCTCTTCATCTGGCTCTTGCTGCTCATCTATCACTGCAGCCCCTCCAGCTGCTTTAGCCTTCTGCTGCTGTTGCTGGCGGTTGCTGGTGGCCCAGCTGGTCCTGGAGTGCAGAACACAGTGCTGCCTGCGCAGTGCCGCTGAATATTCTGATCCGCTCATATCTGTCTGGCTCTTGGACTGCCGAAGCTTGCGCAGGCGTGGTGCTGCTGCTACCTGCACACTGATGTCTGCATCTGCAGGGTCCTCCCACACTGGAGCTCTGCTGCGCTTTTTGCCTGTGCAGTGCAACAGATTGGCGGCAAGACAGTTGAGCTTGCAGGACACCTCAGCACTGTACCGCTGTATGGAAGCCATGGCAGTGGCATGCACTGCTGTGTAGTTGACCACATCACCCTAGGCTACACCATGAATGGGGTCGCAAACACAGAACCAGTCGAACCTGCACGAGCACAAACGTTGCAGCCAAGCTAGCAGACAATCTAGTGGACAACCAGCATAAGACAGGGTGACAAGTGCTGCAACACACGAGGTGGGTGCAAAGTTGATGCAATGTGCCTCTGACCTCACACTGGTGCAACACCTGTGCATTGCTCATATTGCTGCATCAGGTGTACTTGGCATCATCCACACCTTTCTCTGCTGCCTCCCGCGGCTGCAGCTGCATGCTGCCTGGCCCTGGCCCTGCTGCTTCATCATCACCAGACACATCCTGCTGCCCTAGGTCTGCTTCATCCAATGCCCCTGTCCTGTCCTCAACAAACAACTCAACATCTTCGCCATCATCATCACCATCAGCAGCAGCAGCAGCAGCTTCGGCCTGTAACAAGGACACGGGTGCGCGCTGCTGAAGCACACTTGGATGATACCTGTCGACATGCACGTGGTGGGGGGAATGCTGCAACAGGTGACTCAGGCTCAGGTGCACAACAGCATGCTTTTGTAGATACTTGTGCTGGGCAACATCAACCTCCTTGCAGACAAGAGTGTAAGCAAGTCGCTGCCAGGGCCCTGAAGAGCGATGCAGCATGATGCAGCGCTTTCAGGGTCACACAGTGTACCCGATTAATGGAGGTTGTGCCTGCCACATTGAAACCTGCAACATACCTGCCTGACTAGTTCAGCAATGTCCCAATGATCTGTGTCACCTTCGTCCGGCTTGGCAAGCAGTCGTGTCGCAGCTGCTCCACTGCCAAACAGGAACTCTTCCAAGGCCGACTCCTGCAAGAAGGTGCCATGCACAAGATATCATGTCTACCGCCGCTGAACTGTGGCATGGGTAAGCTTCTGGTGTGATAACTCCTGGTATTGCAGATGATCTGCAACACCATGATCTGAAAATTGGTAGGGTGCATCATGCGAGTACATGAAGTCCGCCAATGCATGCTGCAGACACACAACACACCCAGTTGCAGCTGGCACAAAATGAGCTGGCGTCACAACCCACCTTCACCCCATCAGAAGGATTGTTGTACTTGTATGCCACCTTTTTGTTCCTTCCCATGTTTGGTCTCCCTTTTTGGTTTTAGCAGCTGCAGTCACTGTTGCCAGCAGCAGGGCCCCAGGGCCATGAGACACGCAGGCAGCAGCGTCTGCAGGAAGACCTATTAACTTGGGATTGTTAACCTTTTGACCTGTCTGTTGTGATCAGCCACCACAGAACAGCGGATGGTGTCAGGTGCCGCCGGCGAGAAGAACTTGATGAGATGTCAGAGTTGGCAAGCGTGTAAGATAGAAATGGTGTTTAACATGTTGCATTCATGAGGTCTTCGAGTGCGATACGAACAAATCGGCGCACTGTGTTACTGTGCAACTGAGTGACACGCTTTGCTGTTACAGGATGAACTCGAAGATCAACTGTAACCTTCAGCCTGTTAAAATGGTTGTATGCTGCTTCACCCGCTGCATACGCATCAGTGGCCCTCAATTACTGTGTAGCAGGATGTTGTGCTGATGATTTCTGGTTGCTATGAAGATCATCGCACAGCACGTACAACGGGAAGTAGACTTGTGATCGACGTTGGCTATTAGGTAGTGGTACTGGAACCACAGGTGTGGCCTTGCCTTTTCATCATCATTGCACAGTACCTCACTGTGCACTGGCTCAGAGCGCTGGGCTAGCCCTCCTAGGCTGTAGGCGCCCCTGGCTTGTCTCTGATCAGCAAGCTTAGGATGTCACATGCACCGCCACCCCCACCTCTTCCAGCTGATAATGCACTCCTGAATTCAGCTCAGCTGCAGAATGGGGTGCAGGATGTAAGTATGGATGTCAATGCACAGCCTCCTCCTCCACCTCCTCCACCTCCCCCCCCGCCCCCCCCGCCCCCGCCTGCTGAAAGCACCCATGGCGCAACGTTTGCAGCACATTCATCAGAAGCAGCACCTCCTCCCCCGCCAGTGCCGGACCCGCTCCATGATGCCCAGCAGCAGCAACACCAGCAGCAACAACAGCAGCCAAGCACACTGGATGAAGCCCAGTTTGCTGCTATGACTCCTGAGCAGCAGCAGCAATACCTGCAGCAATGGCAGGACTGGGAGCAGTGGCAGCAGTACTATGCGCAGCAGGGCTACTATGACCCTGCACAGCAGCAATTCCACCAGCAACAAAACCAGTATGCGATGCAGCAGCATTACTACCCACAACAACAGTACGCTGCAGGATACACAGGCAATCTGCAGCAGTATGGACAGTATCCTGGCCAGTATGGCCCCGCACAGCAGCAGCAGCAGGAGGCTGGCGTCACTTGGGGTTATGGCACGGACGCCAACCAACAGCAGCAGCAGCAGCATGACCCGTCAGCAGTGTTCACACAACAGCCACACCAGCAAGGCATTGGCTACCCAGTGTCTGCCTTCCCACAACCCCCTCCACCAGCATATTTCAATGAAGCAGAAGCAGGAGGAGGAGTCACAGGCCAGCAGCAACAGCTTGGGGCCATGGGGCCCATGCCTCATTATGGCATGATGCATGGTGCTGTCCCAGGGGTCATGGAGCACATGGTGCCAGCGGCAGCTACAGTCCTTGGGGTGAACAGTGGCGGGCCGATGGCCCTGACAGCAGCCCACCATGCCACGGCAGCTGGTGCCGGGGTGTCGGGAGTGGGGGCTGGGGGAGGCCAGGAGAAGAAGAGTGCCGTGCCCGGCTGGCTCCGTGCTGAGCTGGCACGCCGGCAGGAGGAGGCAGCCAAGAAAGCAGCAGATACAGCCAAGCAGCAGCAGGAAGAAGATGAGCATGTTGGTGGGGCACCGCGCAAGGGGGCGGCACCAGGTGAGAGAACAACTGCAGCAATAAAGGGCAATACACACCATGCCGCCGTCATTGACAGATAGGGCGCATTGAATCACATACAGAAGGGCTAATGCCACAGAGCTGTGCCAATCAAACCAACTGCGCAGGTCTTGTGCGCTGAGCTGTTGTACTCTCCCGTTTTCCCTGCACAGTATAAATCACACAGCGCTGCTGCACAGAGCGACATGTTGCTGTTCTCGTGTGCAAAAAATAGTTGCCAGCCCAAGTGTCCGCCCACTGCAGTGCCTACCTGCTGTGTTGCTGCAGGGTCACGGTGGGCGGTGTATGCTGATAAGGCCAGCAGTGAAGATGAGGAAGAGGAGGCGGCCGCTGCTGCCGCTCGTGCAGCTGCTGAGCGCAATGAAGCAGTCAAGAGGCAACTGAAGGAACAGCTCACAGCCATCCTGCTGGAGGTCACTGATAAGATGTTTGGTGGGTGCAGCAGTGTATCAGCAGGTTTTGAAGCACTTGATACCTCGTGTGGCTCACCACCAGGTCTACCTGCCTGTGAACATCAGGACACAACTGCAATAGCATTGCCGCAAGCCTATGTGTTGCCTGTGTTATCATGAAATAATCAATAAGGACCTGGCTGAACATGGTTCATAAACTTGTATGGCGGTCACAGATGCAGCAGTCAGCACAGTTCCAGCCCATCCAGCTCAGACACCTTGTAACTGGAAGCCGCCCTGCAGCACTCGGGATGCCTGTGGCCAGATCATGGATTGGGTTATGCTGACTTGCTGCTGGTCTGATGTGTCACTGTCTCCTGTGTGCAGAGGAGGTGGCTCGCGAGGTGTACTTTGAGAGTGATGCAGGCAAGAGACACGGTGGGGGTCACGCCACAGATACAGACACAGGCATGGCTGCTGCTGATGATGAGGACAGTGGCAGTGGTGCAGGTGTGGCCGCTGTTGGTGGCGCATTAGGGTTGGGTGGGTACGGTTCAGGGTCTGAGAGTGAAGAGGAGGACAGCATGACTGCTGCTGGTGCTGCAGCGGGACCAGCAGATGACCCTCGGCACCAGGCAGAGCAGCAGCAGGAGCAGCGGCAGCAGCAACATGACGAAGCACACCCGGAGCTTGCAGCTGCAGAGGGGGTGCAACAGACGGTGTCAGTGGCTGAGCAGCACCCGCACTCTCAGCAGGTGGCAGAGCCAGGGGCCCAAGATATGGACATGGACCAAAGGCCGCCTGCTGTACCAGCTGCAGCTGCTGCACCGTCATCAATAACCACTTCAGACCTGCTAGGAGATGACAGCAGCCTTGGAAGCACCTTTGCAAAAGGCCAGAGGTGGGGGTGATGGCAGTGCTACTGACGACCCATCAACTGCTGCTGACCAGTTACACACATATCCTTGTGCACACTGAGGCGAGAGACTGAAAATCCTGCCCATGTATGTGTGTACAGCACAGCTGTGGCAAGCACCGTGTTCCCCCTGCCTGCCTCACAGCTGGCCAGTGAGGGGCTGGCTGCAGCATGTGTGCAGTCACACTGTGGACCCATTAACAACATCAGCCGCAGTGCTGCCTCTGGGCTCTATCTGCTACAGCAGCAGGCTGATGCTGACAGCTTGTGCACCGTGTCCTGTCTGTTGCAGCGTGTGGTGTTTTGTGTCTGACGGGCGCCGGCTCCCCGCCAAAGTGCTCATGGTGCATGGCCACACACCGCCCAGCTACACCGTCATGGTGGAGGGCAGCAGACAGCGGGTGCAATGGAGCCAGCTGCAGGACATGCATCTGGAGCAGCAGCAGCAGCAGCAGCTGGGGTTGCCTCGACCACAGTCTGATCATCATCAGCAGCAGGAGCTGGCAGCGGCAGTCACAAATGCAGTTGCCCCTGCACAACAGCAGCAGCAGCCAATTGTCTCTGCAGCAGATGTGGTGGTTGCAGCTGCACGGGGTGGCCTGCAGCAGCAAGTGCAGCAGGAGTTTCAGCAGCTGAAAGAACAACAGCAGCAGCAGCAGCAGGCACATGAGCACCTTGAGCAGTCTGCAGTAGTAGGAGAACCTGCTAAGGACAGGCAGCAGCTGGAACATGCACGTGACAGGGACGTACCTGGTCGACACCGCAGCCCTGGCCCTGACAAGGTCCTGAGCAGCAGCAGACGCCACAGCAGGAGCAGGAGCAGGAGTGCTGGTAGGATCAGAGGCCACCATGCACTGGCGACAAGTCGCAGCAGGAGTCGGGGCAGGAAGGACAGCAGGAGGGACAGCAGGAGACATAGGCGAAGCAGCAGCAGCAGCAGCAGCAGTAGAGACAGACGCGGGCACAGCAAGGAGCGGAGGAGGAAAGACCGCAGCCGGTCTAGAGATGGAAGGGGCAGGTGAGCAAGGCATGCATTCTCATGCCCTGCCGGGCTTTTTCCTGCAGCAGCATCCTTGCTGGGTTCTCAAGTCAGTCATGTGCTCAGCACAGGACGTGCCTGGTTGACAAGCAGTATCAAGCTGTGATGTACATCAAGCTTCTTGTTGTTGCACATTTAACTGGGCTGCATGCTGGCCCTCCTTGCTGGTGCCATGCACTGTGTGTGAACTTCCGGCGCAGTGGCCGGCCTGGAACCTCCCGGCAGAGGACGCCTGGCAGAAGCAGGGAGCGGCGGCCCAGCACACGTCAGCGCAGCGGGAGCCGTGATGACAATGACAGCAGGCATGGCAGGTACAGACGTCACAGTAGCAGCAGCAGCAGGTCACCTGCTGGACGAGCTGGTGAGTGGATCTGAGAGACAAAGGTCCAAGTGTTAGGGCATAGCCAGAAAGTATAATGGTGTTGTAGTTGTGACATGGTGCCTTACCAAGTGTCTGCACGAGGCAAAAGAAGCTGCCCTGCCAAGATTGAACCCACCAGAGGGATACCCAGAGAACACAGCTATCCAGTGTGAGTGCTGCAAGGGCCATGCTGAAACGACCACTGACATGACACTTGTGCACTACAGGGAGGAGTTCTCGCAGAAGCAGAAGCAGGGATCGCAGTAGGAACAGGGAGAATAGGAGAAGGAGTAGAAGATAGGACCATTCTTTGTCAAAACACCACAGCGCAGGCCATGAAATCACTTGCAGGCTGTGCCCGTGAACAGTGGTTCTTTTGGTTTTCCTGACAGCCACCGTCTAATTTTCTGCGGCTTGCCGTGCAGAAAGTGGCGGCAGCAAGCTACAAAAGGGTGGTTCTGACACCCACAAGTGTACAGGTGCTCCAACGCCTCTTTCTCTCCCGCTGCCAGCCTTCATGACATGATAGCCGATTGTTGGTGGCGTGCACAGCGCACTGCATCGCTTGCCTGTGCCGGCGGTGTCATCGGCGTATCTTGCAGCTGCAAGATCCAAATGGATGTCACTCTGTTACTCTGGTGCTGGTTGTAACTGGTGGTTATCGGGCGATTGAGCACACTACCTCAACAGCAGGTCAGCGAAATGAACATCTTGCGAACGCTAGCAAGCAAAGCGTGAATGGGGGACTATGTCACTGGCACGCTTGCTGGCAAAAGCCGAATCAGCACGACACGGGATTGGACGCTACCCACAGTGCCGTATACACAGATGCACAGCCCAAGTTACCTGTAAGGCTACAATGCCGGAAGTTCCATCAACATGGGGGGCTGTACAAACCACCTTTTTCAAACACCCTTCTGCTGCTGCTCCAACCGTGGCTATAGCTGCATTGCTGATAGCGCGAAGCCAGAACCCAATAACGCTTCTGGACGCCCCTGTAGCAATTGGGGTCATTGGGTTGTGGCTTATCCAGGAATGGGTCGTGCACAAGTGGTTGCTGCATAGCAGTTGGGATTGGGTGGTGAGCACAATGAGCTGACTGTAAGAGGACATGCTGCACTCACCAATGGCAGAAACGCCAATTGGGCGTAACAGCCGTGCGATGTGAGCTGTTTGTACTTGAGGGGAGTCGACCTGATCAAGTTCTTCAGGGGGCTCCTGCATCTCCTGAGCCAGACTGCGCAGTCCTTGCTGACGTGCAAAATCAGCAACACCAGCAAGGCCAAAATGAAGATTATTATTATTATTAATACCCTTCACCATCAAAGTCACCACGCATATATTAACAATCCTGCTTTCTTTCCTGCTACAGGGCAAAAGGATTCACAGGGAGCACCACCAGACAAACTACTTCCATGTGTCTTTGGACCCACCTTGGCTCATCCTGAGTGTAATGGGTGCGGCAGCAGCAGTGTTCTGGCTGCTGTTCCGAGGAGGACCACTCAGCACCACCGCAACTGCAGCTTACTATGCTGCAGGTAGGCCAGAAAGCAAGGGTGCAAGAGTGAGAAACGCCCTCAATGAGCAGCAGTGTTGCGAGGCAGATACCTAGCTGACAACCATCACGCCTTATTGCGGCCTGCTTCTGCACAGGCAAGCTGCAAGCTGTGTCACACATTCCATTTGTTTGCCAGGCACACAAGCAGCAGCAGGAGTGGCTGCAAACTTGGGTGTCACCTTCACCATGGACCTGCAATAGCAGAGGCCAACAGCCTGCAATCCCATTACATACCCACCACATCCTTGCTGCCGCTGCTGCTGCTGCCGCGCTGCATTGTCTCTGCACCAATGTAGGCCTTGTGTATGAGTGGCTACACTATGTGGTACACACTCGCTGGATGCCTCCAGCAACTGGCCTAGGTGGTTGGCTGAGGTCTGTGCGGCGCCATCACATGCTGCACCACATGAGGAATGAGGACTACTGGCTCAGCTTCACTGCACCAGCAGTGGATAAACTGTTTGGGACACTGCCAGCTAGTGGCACAAGCGTGCCTCTTACAGATATGGCCAGAACAGCACATGGCGTCCAGGCGGCAAAGACAACCATGACAACCGGCAATGGCACCTTCAGCAGGAGCAGCAGCAGCACCACCTCCACCACCCAGGTTCCAGGACAGAAGCTGGCAGCAGTGACAGGCACGGCAAGCAACATGACGAAGCGGGAGGCTGTAGCTGCAGGTATCACTGCAGCAAGGCATTGAAAGCAGTATTTGCTCAAGATGGTCCTGTGGGCTGGTGTAACTTGTGATTGTAGAATGTGCTTGCTGTTCACGGCATACCAGATTGTACAGCGTGCAAGGGCCTGGTCATGAACAACAGCACTGTACATGCTCAATGGTGTATGCCTAAACTTTGTACAATGCGACTTCAAGCCTGATGATCCTGCAGCCTGCATAGTCACGCAGTGGATGTCTGTTTACATGATGACTTTTGCTTGATGAGCGCATGTCTGTCATAAACAAAACGGCAGTGTCACGTGGCCTGCTGGCAGCTCCGGCTCCATGTTGAGGTTGTGTCTGCAAAACTGATTTTGCACCCGACAGCCCACCTGTTATTACTTTGTACAACGTTGTCGAGCGGTTGACCTTCTGCAGAGAGTATGACCACCAGACCTTCTGAAATGGTTGTTTACCAATTTGCTACCCAGCCGGCCCTTGGAGAAGTGCTTTTCTGGCCACGCGACATGGGCTGTGGATCAAGGGCCTTGAGGATTGCAGTGCCACTGTGACAGTGTGTCTTGGTTGTCTGGTGTGCAGTGAGATACAGATAGCATTAAGAGCAGCTTCTCATACCTTGCCAGAAACTTAGCCATGCAGCAAGGTGAAATTTAGCCATGCAGCAAGGTGAAATGCTATGGCAAATGCGCTGACATGCGTTGGGGCGCCACCCTGGTGTGATGTGGATGTGTTGTGTTGGCCACAATCATGACCATTTTTGGGAAGGGTCCACTGATGCAATCATCACAGGGGTCTGGTGCTTTGTCCCAATCTCCTCATACCCATGCGTGCTGTTCAATTGTAGTGATATTGATATATATATATAAGTTACCCATTAGCCATAGCAATCCTGCCATCGGCCCCGCGCTGTTCAATTAGTGTATGTCAAAGAGATAGAGCCATGCAACATTGGATGCGCTGGCAAATGATCTAACATGCGAGGGGGCCGCCATTCAGGATGATGATCAATTGAGTATGTGCTGTGACTGGTGTTATTGTGACCTTGTAGTATTAGTTGACAAGACAACATATAACCTCTGACAGTCACCGACTACCTCCTTGGAACTTGTGGGTACTATGGCAGATAGATGGATAGATCCACATACTACCCGCACTTATGTTGTGAAGTTCACAGCTTGGAGATTGAGCCCGTGCAGCATCGGATGAGCTGGCAAATGAGCTGACATGCGGAGAGTCTGAGACAGAGAGGGCCGCCCACTGGAATCGCCCATTCGGATCCTGGCGGGGGGGCCCTACGCAGGGGGATAAACTGCTACTGGATCTGAAATCCGTAAACGTGTGGTCAGAGGCCGCACGTTCTCGCGATTGAAGTGAAGGGTACCATGCGTCCCATGAGCCATTCGCTGGCTCGCTGGCTAGTGCCGGGAGGGGTTGGATTCCCCAAATTGTATTGGCATTGATACTGGTATTGGTATTGGTATTGGTATTGGTATCATAGTGTCAAGCACATTGTATTGGTATTGATACTGGTATTGGTATTGGTATTGGTAATGTTATTGGTATCATCTGACCTGTAGGTGACAGTTGTGTTTTTGAACATCCCAAAGGGCCGGGAAGCACAATCACAGAACTGGCAGCTGCAGATCAAACAGTAGGGGACCCTGCATACAGGCAAGCTGTGTACTTTTCCACCAGCATACTGCGTGCAAAATGTGTCTGTTGTTTTGTGTCGATCTAATTGAATCTGTATCAGGGCCTTGGGGTTAGGAGACTTCCGGAGAGGCTACAGTCTTGCAAGGCCAACGGGTGGCCGGGCCTAATAATAATATTGAATAACAGATGACACACACTCCCGGCTCACTGAGAAATGATTTCTTTTACAATCCCACTGGCGGTTCTTCTGTTTCGAGGCAGTCAGTCAGCACAAGATGCGATGAATTGAAGTTTGAAGTACCGTACTTTTATTTAGTGAATAACTCCAGCCTGTTGGCGAGCCAATGCCAGGCTTCGAGCCTTGAGTCTATGAGCCATTGCTCATTTGGTTGACGGTCAACCTGAGCACTTGAGACCCAGGCTGGTTCTTGGGGAAACCCCTTGTACAGATACAAAAGCAACATACTAGCGGACAGAAGTGCAGACCAATCATTGCTGCGCGACTCAGGTCTGAGACTCAAGGGCTCGTGGTGCCGCACAGCTACAGCTGCAGCTGCACAGGCACACATACATATGGCGGGCCACGTGGTGCACCAGCCTGGTAACCTGTACATAGCACAACACAAAAAGCCATCTGTTTGGGCTAGATTTGCTGGAGCCACAACACACAGCATGCAGTCATGTGACATTTCATTCTGATGGCTTTCTTGTCCCGTAGGCACCTGTATGTGAGGACGGCAAGGGCCCAATACCTGCGGTGTACTATACAAAAAAGGCAGTGATTGATTAGTGTAAGTGATAGGGCTGCCGGCCTCATGAGACTCTCATATCAAGAGTTGACGACCCGGTGTGCGGTACACCACGTGCCAGTGCGTCTACGTTGCGCTGCAGAAGCCATCAGATGTGGCAGTTAGAACTCCAGCAGTCAATCTGCACTCGATGCGGTGCGCAAGTTACAAGTTAAAAATCGGTTGGGAGATGTTGCATCGACAACGTACGCCGCTGGCCTCATACGATATGCAGGCTACGCATCCAGCACATGATTCTCACAGCACAATATCAAATCGATCAACGGCGTCAAACACACAGAGGACCCTGCAGCGTATCTCACTCAGTTTTGCCCTTTTTATTAAAAATAGATAGCGGATACCGAGGTTTATAAAAGCATGGTGAAGATCGCGTGTATTGGGGCAGGCTATGTGGGCGGGTGAGTATTAGGGATGGATGGCGTGGACCGCCTGATGCAGCGCGCCGAATACGGGCAAGCAACAGCTACAGTTGCAGGATTAGGGATAATAAATGGCTTAGCATGTGATGGAGCTAAGCAGGGGGCAGTTTGCCGCGCAATTGCTGCTCAGTTCGTTACCTCTGTATGTAAGGACAGTTGGTTGCTTTTGCAGTCCCACAATGGCGATGATCGCGCTGAAGTGCCCAGAAGTGCAGGTGGTTGTTTTGGACATCAACGAAGGTGAGGGTCAGGCGCTTGACAGTGTGATTTGAAGGCAAGGAGCCAACAACAGCTCTAACTCTAACTTGGGCATGGACTTCTAGTAGTAGTGAACATTTCACCTACGCTGAGCTTAGCAACAGCGAAATCAGCAAAGAATAAAAGTATACAGCGAAGTAGGCTAATGGTACGTGTTTCTGCCTTGCGCAGATCGTATTGCTGCGTGGAACAGTGACAAGCTGCCCATCTATGAGCCAGGCTTGGATGATGTGGTCAGAGAGGCCAGGGGCCGTAATCTTTTTTTCTCAACAGACGTTGTCAAGCATGTGGGAGAGGGTAGGTGCTGTCGAGCATTGCTGTCATCCGCAGACAAGGCACCACTGCACATATACCGTGAAAGGGTTGCTACACTAGGCGGTTGTTGCCATTCATGACTGGTTCTGCTCTGTAATAATACTCAGCGATGGAAATCAGTGTCATTATGCGCAGCCTGCTGAGCATGTAGTAGATACGTAGATGGCAGCCTTGCAAGTAGGATAGCACACAGTACAGGGCTGCATCCTAGTCAAATGCTGTTGTTTGAGTGTGCTCTCTGGTCGCACACACTGCTGTTCAGCATTAACACGCCTTGGGTGGTTGCATGCAGCGGACATAATCTTTGTGAGCGTGAATACACCCACCAAAACCTCAGGAATTGGTGCTGGCAAGGCAGCAGATCTGAGCTACTGGGAATCAGCAGCACGTGTGATTGCCCAGTGCTGCAAGGGCCCAGCATTCAAAATTGTCGTGGAAAAGTCCACTGTACCAGTCAAAACAGCAGAAGCCATCGCCAAGGTATGGCCACTGACAATCACCAGCCTAGGAAACTTCATTCAACTGGGTGACTGTCTAACAGTTAATGGCCAACCCAGGCATGACACTTCAGGATGGTGCAGGGCTGCAGGACTCGGTTGTGAGTAGTTGTAAGTGGGATAGCACTTTCCTCAGGTTGATAGTTGAATGCTGCAGGTGCTGCGAACAAACGGTGACAAAGATGTCCACTTTGAGATCCTGAGCAACCCAGAATTCTTGGCAGAAGGAACCGCCGTGGAGGACCTACAACGGCCAGACAGGGTGGGTATACATCTGCGCAAATTCCCCTTGGGAGGTTATATTCACTCCTTGCGCCAGCAAGCTCCGCACCCACCTGTACTTACTGCTGGCGGGCTTGAGCTGTCCTGGTCTTCTGCTGTTCCTGCAGGTCCTGATTGGTGGCAAGGAGGATGCAGATGGGCAGAGGGCAGTGCAGGCCCTTGCAGAAGTGTACGCACACTGGGTAACCCCCGACCGAATTCTCACAACCAACCTGTGGTCAGCAGAGCTTGCGAAGTTAACTGCCAATGCCATGCTGGCCCAACGCATCAGCAGTATCAACTCCATCAGTGCACTCTGTGAAGAGACAGGCGCAGACGTTTCACAGGTCAACTGGGTTCTTGAGGGAGATATGCAGCATTGATCAGACCTTGCAGTGTAGGACCAGAAGGCGCGACCACCAATTCAGGTGGTGATGATTTGCTCATGTCTGCATTTGTGCCAGCATGTGTAGCACACTCACGCCCATGTACAATGACTTCCTCTGCAGGTAGCCAAGTCCATTGGCATGGACACCCGTATTGGCAACAAGTTTCTGAATGCTAGTGTGGGTTTTGGTGGTAGCTGCTTCCAAAAAGACATCCTGAATCTGGTGTACATCTGCGAGCAACAAGGGCTGCAAAAGGTAGCAGACTACTGGAAAATGGTGATAGAAATCAATGGTGAGAGGCATGATGCTTTGAGCAACACCACTTGCAGGCTGGAGACCTAGCTGCAATATGCCCTGCTGGTTGTTGCTGGGCCTAGTGGTCTGCCACAGCCTTGCACCTGCAAAGCACGGTCACCATCAGTCCTTGTCGGCACATTAAACCCAACGCTGCTTGCTGTTGCAGATTATCAGAAGAACAGGTTTGTGGAGCGTGTGATCAACAGTATGTTCAACACGGTGTCAAATAAAAAAGTTGCAGTGAGTAGTGCTTCTTCAGTTTTGCGCGATCCCGGCCGTCCTCATGACCTCATGTGGGCATCAACCAACCCTCCAACACCTCACAATGCAATCATCACATTCACAAGTAGTCCTCACTTGCTGACACAACGACACAGCACTTGTGTAAGTCGTAAACAACACATGACATGCTTGATGAGGCCGGCACTCAACATCTTGCAACAAACTGCTGCATAGGTGCTGGGTTTTGCCTTCAAAAAGGACACAGGAGACACCCGTGAGACACCTGCTATAGACGTCTGTAGAGGTCTGCTGGCAGATGGAGCGAAGTTGTTTGTATATGACCCAAAGGTGTGGCTTGATGACACTCCTCTTGAAATTGAGTGTGACTGTTGTGTATTACCTTGTGCCAGCCCCCACCCCTGCCCTATCCTCTGCAATTGTATGTTCTGTTGCATTGTGCTCTGTCAGTGGTCTTGTCATGTTTGCAAGACGTGTGATGTGCGTGCTTGTGTTGCGTTTTTTGCAGGTGGATGCTCAGCATGTGCACTATGAGCTGTCTGCTGCCAAATTCAGCTGGGATCACCCAAAGACCCCTTATGCCTCTGCCAGCCGACTAGCAGCTGTGCAGGTGGTGCAGGACCCATATGAGGCTTGCTCAGGAGCACATGCCATCTGTGTACTGACTGAGTGGGACGAATTCAGGAAGGTAGGGCCATTCTACATTACGCCTCTATTGACGCAGACCAGTACTTCCTTTCAGCTACCAGCGCATTTCTGTACATCTTGGAGTGTTGCCATGATACACACAGCGCCTCTACTGCTGTAGCATCAATGTCAACAGCTGCTGGTCATTGTTCCTTTTCATGTGCAGCTGGACTTTGTCCGCTTGTATGAGAGCATGGTCAAACCAGCTTTCATCTTTGATGGCCGCAACATTCTGGATCACGCAGCCCTACGTGACCTAGGATTTGTGGTGTATGCCCTGGGCAAGCCGCTAGACCCTTTCCTGAAGAAGGATTGATACTGCCAGGTGCACATTGTGGCAGGGCAACAGCCCTAGGTGGAGGTGTGGAAGATTGTAGCGCTGTCAGCTGCCTTTACAGGCCAAGCATTCAAAGCGTGCAGTGACCAGTGTGCTTGAGATGCAGCGTTCATTAGTATCATTGGGTAGGTCCCGACAGACCGTGAAGGTCAACAGCACTGTCTATCTATGAGTCTTTATCAGCACTGCCTGCCATGCAAATTGTGCTGCTACTGACCCTGGCAAGGATGACAGCAGATGCATGTGATCCCTGTTCTGTCTTTGTTTTACTTCTTTGTTCGGGAGAGGCAATATATGTTTTGGTAATTCGCAGCTCAGTACCCTATGCAGCCGTTGGCGTTTATTCGGGATTTTTCAGTTCCGATTGGTCCCAGTTGTACCGGGCTGTGCAAGGGTGCTATCTATCAACAGCAGCGGCTTTCACCTCAGCAAAATAGCCCGTCGCGATCGGTTTTGCGCTTCTATGCTTGCTCAGCCTGGCAGCCAGAAGACGCAAAGAACGTTATCAGTATCTGTGCAAACAACCGTATCAAAACCAACTCGCCCCTGACAAAGCCCAATATTGGCGCACATCCTGTCTGTGGCGTTGAATAATGAACAGTGCAATCAAGGCAGTGATTCCGCAACTTCAGCTGCTACATGGGGCAGGCTGCCCACGGGGGCCTATTCCTACTGCAACACTGCATGAGCCACTGAGCAGTTGTCGATGGCACTACAACACCTTATCAAGCCCGTCTCCGTCAACACGTCGGCTCTTGGTCGCCTGTTGCAGCTCAAGCTGTTCTCCACAACTGCCTGCCTGAAACAACCCTTTGGTGTCAGTGACAATGCCTTGGTCAATAAATGTGCTCAGCAGCTGGAGGAGATCCACCAAGCAGGCACTTACAAAGTTGAAACAAACATCACAACTCCCCAGGGAGCATCAGTTGGTAAGGCATTGATCACTGATTGTTCATAAACTTCTGCTGCCAGCACCTGGACAATTATTCACAAGGGATGGACATTTAAGGGTGCTCTTTGTGGAATTATGTAGCTTCACGATCTATTAGCGAAGTTGCTGTAGGGTTGTTACAAGTCCTTTGCAGAGTGGTACAGAGACATATGTCTTGAATCCAGAGCAGCCTTGTATTGCCCCTGGTTCAGCATGTAGCATGCCCTGCCGACCCTAAAGCAACTACTAATCAAGTAGCGCACCACGTTCTTGCCTGCTTTTCCGATGCATCATCGTGTTGTGCTTGTGGCGTGTGTGATGCAGGTGTGGCAGGATCAACTCGCCCAGTGCTGAACTTTTGTGAGTACACTCTAGCCACAGATCAGTAGACGAAAATGAACACTGCCTATGGGTCATCAGGAGATATTCACTGATAGGCCTTGCGGCTCTCGGTAATGCTAGAGAATACTTCCATAGCAGCTTGCTTGTAGTACTCTCTGTCCTCCAGCTGTCACTGAGAATGGCAGTGCCAACTGATCAAGATGTGGGCTGCTGGGCCAGCTCTGTCAGCACTCAAAGTCCACAGCTCAATGTCTGTGTGCGGCTGCAGGTGCCAACAACTACCTTGGCCTCAGCAACCACCCGGAGGTTGTGGCTGCAGCACACAAGGCCCTGGACACACATGGTTTTGGGCTTAGCAGCGTGAGATTCATATGCGGGTGGGTGCATGTTTGGATTTTAGTGCAGCAGATGGCATTCCAGATAAGTATCACAGGTGCCCGTCACATTATCACAATCTATGCCACTGGCATGTGCCCAAGTGTGATCAACACTGCAGTGGCTGCTTTGCATTCAGCTATACGCTGAGTTGAGCATCTTGTTGTTGTAGTGAGTTCAATCAGAATGTGGTCTTGCTGTTGTGCACACTGCCTGTTCTGCCCTGGCTCCCTGTAGGACGCAGGACCTACACAAGCAGCTTGAGGCCAAGATCAGCGCTTTCCATAATACACAAGACACCATCCTTTATCCCAGCTGCTTTGATGCCAATGCCGGGCTGTTTGAGGTGCTGCTGGGGCCAGAGGATGCTATAATCAGCGATCAACTCAACCATGCCAGTATCATTGATGGCATACGTCTCTGCAAAGCCAAGCGGTACAGGTGTGTGGGCGTGGAGACGCACAGTGCATCATTGAAAGCACTGCAAGGCCGGTTGTCGCCATCGCACTCTGCAGTATCTGCTTTGGCTGTGGCATCTGTTGAGAGCCTGAGGTCACAACTCTCATCAAATTCTGCAGGTACAAGCACATGGACATGTTAGACCTTGAGCACAAGCTTATGGAAGCTGATGAGGCGGGAGCTAAAGTCAAGCTCATTGCAACAGATGGAGTCTTCTCAATGGATGGTCACGTAAGCTAAGCGTTGCAGACCAGGTCACACTGGCAATGGCTGATGCACCTACCTGTAAATTGGTAGAGCAGGCAATTCAGGGCATGCATGTAACCAACAAAGCTTGCAGCCACAGTGCTACTTGAGCTTTCAGGTGCCAACAAGCAACTTGGCTCTAATCCGGAGGCAATTTGAGGGTAACAGCAATGCACCTTGCTTTATGTTTGCAGGTTGCCCCTGTGGGCGACATTGTTGCTCTTGCTCGCCATCATGGCGCTCAGGTATTTGTAGATGAGTGCCATGCCACAGGCTTTGTGGGGCCCACAGGGCGCGGCACAGATGAGTACTGGAATGTGCGGGGACAGGTGGATATCATCAACAGCACATTGGGCAAAGCTTTGGGTGGTGGCACAGGTCAGTGGCCCAGGCAGTGCAGGCTTACTCTTTGGTGGTATTCTGTGCATGTGGTCGTTCACACTGATACCTGCAGCAGCCAGCAGAACTACTCGTGCCTTTTCCTTTGCTGGGAACTTACTTCAGAGCTGTGGAGATTGCCTACAAGCTTGTACGTTAAATCGCGGGCGTAGGTAGTGAAGAGAGCACAGGCAGGATTTGCTGCACAATATGATTGTAAGCAAGACCCTGGCAGCCACACAGCAGTACCTGGTGAGCAGTCTTATGATCATGGTGTTGGTCTGCATACGGAGGTGCTGAATGTGTCTGTATGTTTGTGCTACAGGCGGCTACACTACAGGCACAGCAGAAGTTGTGAGCCTTCTGCGGCAGCGCAGCCGGCCATACTTATTCAGCAACACTCTCTCTCCCAATATCGCTGCTGCAAGCATCGCTGTATTCGACATGCTCAGCAGCAGTCACGCGCTCAGGGACAAGTTGCAAGATAATACAGACTATTTTAGGCGTCAGATGACTGCTGCAGGGTTTGACATCAAACCTGGCAGTCATCCTATTGTGGTGAGTTGAGCGGCACTGCAGTTCTGTAGGCAGCACTGCAGTCCTGCAAAGCACTCGTGTGTCTAGGTCTCAAAGTCCTGATCCCATCTACATGACCTGTGTGCGTCCGCCTAAACTGCTGCCTTGATACTTCTATATGACCAACCCTTGCTGCATTGTTGTGCTGCAGCCAATCATGTTGGGCGATGCAGCTCTGGCCACGCAGTTTGCTGCCGACATGTTGCAGCATGGCGTGTTTGTGGTGGGCTTCTCATACCCCGTGGTACCCAAAGGCCAGGCGCGGATACGCGTGCAGCTGTCAGCAGCACATGAGAGGGAGCACTTAGATACAGCCATCGCTGCCTTTAAAACTGTAGGCAAGAGGCTGGGAGTTATCAGTTGAGGCCCTTTCAGGCAGTACTGCTCAGAAGCAGCGCCCTGTCGAGTCGATGCAGCGCTCTGATGCTTACGTTACTACAGTGGCTTTGTTTTGTGTCTGTTACAAGGGGGTGGTCTCCTGACCACCAGCCAGCTCTGATGCTCAGGTCTCAGCACTGTCAGGCCAGTACTGCCCCGGCCAAAGGTCAACCAGGTTGACAAATGACACTCACTGTCTCACACCCACCTCCGCACCAGCCTCGGCACCGGTGTGAGGCCTCCCTGTTGTTTTTTGAATCCAGATGGTAACAAACCGTCTTTTGAGGACCGTCCTCATGAGGCTCATGGTGTTGTCGTAGCATACCGGCCCGATAGGATGGAGACCCAGGTTCGAATCCTGGCAGGGGGCCCTACCCAGGGGGGTGAACTGCTACTAGATCTGCCAAATCCAGTACGGATCGCATCCGTAAACATGTGGTCAGAGGCCGCACGTTCTCGCGATCAAAGTGAAAGGTACCATGCGTCCCATGAGCCATCCGCTGGCTCGCTGGCTGGTGCCGGGAGGGGTTGGAGTCCCCCGATTGCATTGGTATCGTAAAAGTGAGGTCCTCCAAATATTGCTTGATGAGGCTCATCAGCAGGATCTGCTGCAATGTTATAATGACCTTTGAGATCAAAGCCACTGCTGGACCTGATGGGGCCCTTGTATGATGTGGATGCTTAAGGCTGTAGTAAAGTAGTTTATCTCAGTGGCAGGTGTACTGGGCCAGTGTAGCGGCTGCCCTGAAACACACAGAGCTCTTGCTCAAGATCACTTGGAACTGAGTATGCCAACTCAACACTGTTGCAATGCTTGCCATCATAATAGTCTAAGTACTTTTTTCAGGACAACATATTATGCCCTTGCACATTGCTTTTACTTTTAGAGCTTTTATAGAGCTTTGAAAGCTGTGCAGTTGAAGCAGCAAATTTGCACTGTGTACTGTTTGATAACCACAGACTGCTACCAGCCTGTTATGGCATAGATCACTGGCATACATAAGACCATGCTGGCATACATAAGACTCTTGAGGTGGGTTTGAACAGGTTGAGTTGCTGACCATTTTCCTGTCCTTCAATGGAGGCCTAAGACAGTCTGCATCTATCATGCCTCATAGTTTTCATTTGACGGCCAGTCAGGACTGGTGTCGCTGTTGCTGTTCCTGTTTTTATTGCTGCTGCTGGGGCTGCTGCAGTGCTCCAATTGTGTCTTGCAGTTCAATGTGCCAGGCAACCTTCAGTTGCTGCACCAAACCCTTGTAACCCTTGGCCTCTAGCAGGTCAAACAACCGCTGATTGTGCGGCTCAAAGAATCCTTGCAGCCAATCAATGATTGACTTGTGCAATGAAGCTGCTGGGTAGCTTCTTTCATGCAGCTTCTCAAACGAGTTTGACTGTGGCTGGTTCCGGGTTGAGTCCAGACCCAGCCACTCAACCAACTGCAAGATCAACCACAACAGGGTGATGCTGTCATCATCATTATCTGCTGATGAAATGGAACTACTTGCTGCTGATGCTGCGCACAAAACACAGTGATCCGCCAACGACAACAGTCTGGGTGTTGATACTGAGGTGGTGGAGCTCACTGGCTCCAATGTTGCCATGCTGCCGTGGCAAAATATGGCAGTTCCTGCAACCTGGTCTGCAAATCACTGAGGCGTTTCAAAGTCTGCTCACCTGCTCCATGTGCTGTCTGGGCCTGGCATCAAAAGCGTGTGACGACTGTTGTACCCACAGCAGACACAGAGAAACAACAGCAGTGCACGCCAATGGAGGATAATGATTTTGCAACAGGAACTTATCTGGACTCAGTTGCGGCTTCCTTCGAGCCACTGGGATTGAGCTGGTTTTTGACGAACTATAAGCAGCTGCAGTAGAATGCAGCATGTTGCTGTAGGCACTCATAGGCATATAACAACACCACAAAGGCATGATAATCTGCTTTATGTTGCTTAAGGCTGGTGCAGCAGGTCACCCACCCATATCAGCAGCTGCTGGGGTGGGAAATTGCTGAACCAGCGCTCCAGGTGCACAGCATACATCCCAACATATATGTGGAGGACACTGCAATCACACACATCTGGTCACTGCCTGAGGCATGAGGCATGAAAGAAGAGGCGATGCTGATGTGCAGGTGCATTGTGCAGAAATACCTGGCCTGAGTATGTGGCGCATATGTTTCACAATGCTGGGAAGGTTGTCCAACTGCTTACACTCGCACAGCTGACAATACTGTGCCAGAGATCTAGTATAAGGACCTACTCTTTCAGCATGCCAGTAGCATCAAATGCACAATGGTCCATTTGCTTGTAGTAGGAAAGGTGAGGAGTGACCTTTCTGTTGCAGTCCTCAACTGTGCGCAATTGGCTGCAGCAGCAAAAGCAAGTACATAAGAAGCATTTGAGCAATAGAGTGGCTATTTCAGAACATACATGTCTGTTTGTGCGCAGCAAGGTATTGTTGCGTTGACCCAGGGCTCTATTACGGTGATTTTTATGCCGCCACAACAGCCGATATGCTGTGTGTGCTGGTTGCTGCTGCTCAGGGCTTTCTAGAACTTACTTCTGCAACTCTGAGGTGACATAGTGCTGCCAAGCTTTGTTGTACTCTGGTGACAGCTCCTTGAGCCCAGAAAACATTGGAGAGCGCTGAAACAACATGTTCACGCTGCTTAGAGCACGACTTACAGGCTCCCGCAACAGCGCCACCAGACGGGCCTGCAGCGTCAGCCACAGTGAGCAATCACCTAACTTTGGAGGCACACCTGAGGCCCATGCTATCACTGGTCGTGGCTGAGGACTGCACTGCTGGAAATTTGGGTGCCCTCATGCAGAATCTACAAGGTATGTAAATCGCTGTTGCTGAAAGATTTGACATCAGGCGGGCGGCGTCATGCCTTCGTGCGTCTCAATTCCTTGCATGGCTTGACCTGTATCCAGCCAGCCATACATCGCAGTGTATTACCAGTTCACCTGTGGCAGCAGCATGTGGACGTTCTGTGCAGCATGGGGATGTGCAAGGTACATTGCTGTAGCCTCCATGCGGATTAGAGCTGGTTTGCTGACGCTGGTAAGTCCTAACTTGGCTGGGTAGCTGCATTGCCTCTTCATCGGGCTGTCCACTGTTATATCAACACCAGCAAACCTGGAAAAGTACGCCCGCTGTTGCACTGTAGAGTTTACATGTCTGAACTGCTTGTCAAAGAAATGAAGCTCTTTGGTTACATGGCTGCCAATAATACTTGGGTGGAACCTGCACATGGCAGATGATGTGTCAGGCCACGAAAACCAGATGGCCATGCAAGCATGAGCATAGGACGGGGTCTAATCACCGAATTTCTGTCTCCACTTGGCCGGTAATACATCATATCGAACTTATATATTGCTATCCAAGATGTGTTGCTGCCACAGATGGAAGGAGCAATCATTGAATGCCAGGCAGTACAACAGGACAAACATGACCTGCTGTGGTGCTGCATGTTCATACCTTGGCCTGTAATCCACATGAGACTTAGTGCCGTTGGAATAATGAATAGCTGGCTCCGATCCATTGAGATAATGGAACAGTGCAGTTGTGCCTCCTTTCATTACGCCAATGATGAGTAGTTGAGGTGTGCATGCCAGTGGATCTAACTCCTCAGGTCTCCCTACCCAGGGGTTTGGAAGCCACGTTGCTTCCTGAACTACCATGGCTTGGGTAGGTGTGAGAACCACATGCCTATTGGGCATAGGTTTGTGAGACCAGCGAGACAACTGCAGCAGCCGGTATGCAAACAACATAGCACATAGCAAGGACACAACTGTCCTCAGTCGTTGATTGACAATGAAGTGCTTTTTCTCCCATGCTTTTAATCTCTGCACGCACGACTGCATTGGAGCCTCTGCTTTGCGAACCATCGCACAAACGCGTGCTGTACGGTCAGGTTGTTTATTGCCGAGAGTGTTGATGAGTGCATTGAACTATACCACACTCCTTGCATAGCTGTTTATGTTGAAACGGCTTTTCAATTATTCCGCAAACGCCACAAGGCTGCATGGGTTGCATGGAGATGTACTTCGCTACCGCCTACAAACAAACTTTCCACCAAGACATCGTTGTTTTGTCAAACTCTTGATGTACTGTACACTACCTCATCACCAGCACCTCTAGTTACAATGTCATACGATGCACTGTGAACTCCTCGACCTTTCAGAACGCATGCCCTTTCTCTTACTCTCTCCTGCACTCGAATTCTAAACTGGTGGTACTGAGAAAGCGAGAATATATATAGTATAGATAAAATTTCAATTGTACCCTGCAATACATGATAGCACATTTGCACTGGTGCACATGTTATAGTGACTTGCAACTGCCAAGGGATCTCACTTGGAGAGTACGGAGCATGATCAGTGTGTATGACAATCCTGCAGGTCGTGAGGATGAGGCAAAAACTCTCAATGAACTTGTGTACATATTGTCCGTGTGGAACATCATGTGTCTGAGACTGCAAGGGTTCAACCCAAAGTGACCTTGATCTTCCGCCAGATGCTTCAGCTGAAGCTTCAAGCAGTAGGCAGAAGTGTTGAGGCAAATGCAACAGGTTGAGATGCCATGGCAGATGCACTGGCATGCCATAGAGCTGCCACCCAGGTGTGATTTGATTGCCTTGAAGGCATGTGTTGTCCAGTTCAACTGGCCCAATGAGTCAATGGGTTGCTTGAAACGTGCCGCACGTTTTGATGAGTCATTAATGTTTCGCCCCAAAACAGCTGAAAGTCAGCGTTGCAGCAGGCCTTGTCTGTTTCTGGCCCAGGTACAGGTGTTCATGATGCTCTATTTTCTTGTAACAGCTTTAAACATACATGACCATGACAGCATGGCTCAATTTTACATACATGACAGCGTGCTGGCAATGCCTGAGGCCTAATCTAGGCGCCTGCCATTGGCAGGCAGGCCGGCCGGGCCAGCCCAGTCAGCTGATTAAGCCTTCTACGGTCCTCTAAGAGGAAATAAGGTGGCTAAACATGTGCTGAGGGTCACCATGTGGCAAGATTGCGTGTTTCTGTGGTTCACAAAGAGACTTGCAGTGTTCTTCACAATAAGGACATGTATCCAATATCGTATGGGGTACCTGACCTGCCAGGTTTGAACTTATGCATTTCAGAGAGTACTATTCAGACTTCCAGGATTGTTCCCACAGGCCGTCTCTGTATAATGGTTATACAAGGATCCAGAAGCACCATTTCGTGCATGTCATCAAATCACTCTCTCCACCTGCTGAGCTCAAATCAGGCTCGTCTTGCCTGCAGTCAGTGGGGGATCCCTTCACTTCACTCCGCAAGAACTCTTGATCTGATCAACTGGGTGGATTCAATCCATCCTAGTTAAAACTACCGTAGGCTATTCTTGGAACAGTCGACCTAAGGAGAGCAGTAGACTCGGTCCAGGCAGCTAAGACGGCCTCAGGCAGGTTATTTGTTGTCATAACCATGAACTTTGGCAAGGATCCAGTCACTGTTCTGTGTCCGACTTATTGAGTGGACGCTGAGGATTTGTCAAGGTTCGCCAACGCTGCTACATTGAAGGTTGGCAAGAGCCTCGTAAACGGCTTTCGCAATGTGCACTGCATGTGGCACAAGCTGTGGCACAAGCTTAAGCAAATAGGAAGGCAGCAGACTCTGCTTCGGCGGCCAAACTTCGTGGGCCGCTACTACAGTGCAGGCAGTTACTGCATGCTGCAGCAGCACTGCTGGCAGCAGGCCGCAGAAGAACAAGAAGCCTTCACTCAAAGTTTGTGATGACTGGATACTTTGTCACTGTCAGGGAATAATCCGGCAACAAAAGATAATGACCATAGCGTACTTCACTTCAAAACATCATCATGATGATGTGCATGGTTTCCAATTGTCAACTTGCAACGCGGTGCTGGTTGTTGTGCCACCTGCACCTTGTTGGCCACCATCAGCTGACTGTAGCCCACTAGGCTACAGGGATGGACGTTTCATTCCAGTAGATTACTAATCAGTAGTACTACGTAGGCAGGCGATCATTGCTTGGAGCGACCTCAACGCGCCTGCCACTGGTGGGCTACCAGTCCTGAAACAAGTCCGGACTGGTAGCTGGGATCCCAGCTCTGTACTGTAGTAATAGTTTGCCCACTGGGCGGTGCTTGCTGTAAGGAGCCTTCTTTAATAAAGAGCAAACCCTGTTTGCACTGCATGAACAGCATGCCATGCTCAGCAGCTGGTCACAGCATGCATGAGTCATCTGACAGTCAAATGCTGCAACAGGTCATGATTTCCATGCATGTACTACCGTAGCAGAGTGTTTCCTCAGGTACATATGCTGTACATGACGACCTGTTAGGCATTGGTCAGATGGTCAAACGTCTGTCTTGGCAATTGCCAGAGCTTGCAAGCTCTGCACCGCATACCAACATTAGGCATAGGATGGGTGCCTGCCACTGTGCAAGCTGCTACATTGAACACTACGCAAAGTTGTTCAATTCAAAAGTCCAATTTTCCGCGCTGATCAGAACTTCATAAACCCAACAGACAGAAAGGAATCTTCGCAAACGGATGCTGACAGACTACCAACCAAACTGCAGAATTACCAAGGCGCAAAATAATCATCTCGTCTTGTCGTTTCGAGACACTAGGAGTGCGTATACGCCTACGTAGGCGACTGTAAAAGAGATAGAGCCCTGTAACATTGGATGACGCGGGAACACTAGTGCTCACAGAACTGTCGCCAAGGGGCCGAGCGGCACAGACCGTAGCCATGCAAACGCACCTTATTCAAACTCTTGAGCTGCAAGCAATAAGTTGGTCAAGCGCAACGACAGGTGGAAGCAGTCTGCAGGCTGAACGGATCCGTTCCGGAGCACCATCCCAGACACAGACAGTGACCATTGCGAGAGGATAGGTCTAGGTGTTCTACAACAGCAGGCCAATGCGCAACAACGACCTCATCGGGAAATTGAACATGCGCCTTACCTCCTACTGTTGCAGGAGCTCCTGCCAGCGCTAGCTAGCTCCTATATATAGGAGCTAGCTAGGAGCTATAGCTCACTGTACAGACACATGTGTCCAAATGCTGTTCACACGTAAATCAGTTTGCAGACAGGCGATTTCCACTTGTACAAGCTCTAAGCGGAGAATATTCACAGCAAGACGTTTGATAACAACCTAACAACAATGCAGCTCTCTAGTATCACAGTCATCAGTCCTACTTGTGGATCTGCAGCATGACTTGGCACTGCTGCCATGCTGTAAATTGTGCCACAGTGTGCTGTGAGGCTGCCAGTCATCCAGCACCTTGATCAGGGAGTACCCTGTGACGATGCTGCCACAAGCTGCTACGCTGTCACCTCTGCTGTCAGGGACTCCTGATTATGCAATACGAGACAAATGAGTTTACCAAAGTAGGACGCAGGCAGAAACACACCAGAGCCGCTCGACAGTGTGTGTTGCCTTAAAGTAATGAGAACGTGATGTGACTATACAAGGTTCATATACAGCTCAGCTCAGCTGGCTGTGCTGAAGCGTGTGCACCAGCAGAAGATACCATATGTCCAAAACAAAGCTCCTGGACTGCACATGGTTTGTGCAGTTTGCACTGCTGAAGGTTTAGACGTGTGTCACCCCCGCATCACCGGACCAGCGGTAGAGCTGCTTGCTCTGTTTGAGCGAGGCTGCATTTTTGGGCCATCATCAGACGTCAAGAGAGCCCTTAGGTGTGCATTGTCATCATCAGGGTCGGACGTTGCAAGTGGCGAATGTGTCCTCCTGCGGCCACCACAAGCACACTGTAGCCAGCCACTAGCAGCAGCGCCAATCATGCCGACCGCTCTTTGTCAAGGTGGCAATCAGAAGGTCATTTGGTCATGTGACATGCTTGCAGTGTGTTGGAAACCTGGTCGGACACCTGCTCAGCTGCGTTAAGTCGTGCCCTGCTGCACTCACACTCCTGCTCCCTGCCCTTGCAACACTTGCAACAGCTGTGTTGGCGCCTGAGCCAAGCCTTGAGCTGTCTTGACCAGCGCTGCCTTGCCAGTCTCAGCTGTGGTTTGAAGGTGTTCCTCCAGGACACCTGCAGCAGACATACAACAAGCGCAGACACGCATATGCAGCAACTGTTCGTCAGCATGACTTTGCATATGGCAGTGCCAGCATCTATTAATGGCCTGTGATGGCAAATGCAACTGCAAGCAAGCAGATGTCATGATGCTGTTAGCACCTGTTGCATGCAGTAACTTGCAGGGCTACAGACTTGCAGCAACAACTCACCCTGGACGTCAACGACCACATCCCGCAGGTCGAACATGTAGCGCACATTTGTGAAGAAGCCCTTCGTGGGGATGTTGGGATCCATGTAGTCCTGCGCAGAAGGAGGCGGGACAACACATCTCAGTGATTCTGAAGCGATAGACAGCACCCAACACAGTATCTGGGTCCCTGCTTTCTCTGCTATACGCCTCCTGCCCTGATGTACGCCATCGAAACAAATAGTTGGCATGGTGGGATGGCAAGCAGACGCGGAGAGAAGTTGGCAATCTTCTCATTGAACATGACCAGGAAGCCAACCACCTTGCACCATATACAACCCGACTTGCTAATGTGCTGTGAAGGGAAATGTGTATAGGGCACAGCCCTGGTTTCATGAAATGTCCCCCTTTGCATATCAGCTTCCCAGCTAACACCATGCTGAAGAGAGCCGTGTGTTCACTCACCCTGGGTGGGAAGGCGTATGCGTGTGCCATGGCAGCCAGAAACATCTCAATACAGATGAGAAAATCTTGCAATCCCTCTGCTACATCAGCTGCTGTGTAAGTCGTGAACTGTTCATTCACCTGTAAAGCAAGAGCATTTTGCACCCGCAACAGGTCAGCTGGCACAGGTGGGCAGCCTGAAGGTGTTGCAATCAAAACTTCGCAGTCTGGCCTATTTAGCCTCGAAATCAATAACCCTACAGCATGCACATCAATGGCCATCCATTGCCCATCATATTTCCACCTGTATCGCCCCTACTGCCACCAGGATGTTGAGTGTAAGCCCCTGCCAGAACGTCAAGAAGACGACCGCCTTGATGCAAAGGAATTTGCTCAGCGGCCGAATCGGCTGCAGTTCATCCTTGAATGCATGATAGAACATCACAAGGCAGTAAAGGGCCCACATCTGCACCAAAGCAGGCCACAAGAAGATGGCCGCTTGTCATTTGGCTGGTATGGCATTTAGTGCAGAGCTGAGCCCTCATCAGCAGCCTATCCATAGACAAGCCTGTGTCCAGCCTGCAGGATACCATTGCTCATGGAATTCAGGCACACAGTCTTCAGCATGTCTACCAAACACGCGTAAGGGCGGCCAGCACATGCCCAGAAAGAGCAAGTTCAAGACTAGGTGTGTTGATGAGGCTGGCACTGTTGCTGTGCTCGGCCACGGACAAGTTTGCCTGTGCTGCCAAGGGGCTGCCGTACATGCTGCCAAGGATTTTTACCTGTGATACATTGGTAGCCATAGCCAAGTAAGGGTATGAATTGTTTGGTTTCCAGCTGCCCTCTGAGTAACACCCCGCCTGGCTGGTGATGAGTGCGAGAGCTGTGCACAGTGGACGCACAATCACGTAGCTTGTGACACCCTGCGACAACAGCAGAGATGAATGCTGCCATCCACCCATGCTACCAGCTACATTTGAGATGAGCTGTTGCCAGCCTCCAGCTGCACAGACAGAACATGTTTGCCCTAGCAGCTACTCCCCTTCTGTGTAGTCTGCTGGGTATATGATTGTCACTGTGCTGCACACTTGCTGAAGTCACTGATTCGCAGGATGCCAATGGATGCATTACCTTTTTGCTTTCCCAGATAAACTCTTGACCCATCTTCCAGGGCTTGAGCAGGTGATTGCAGGGCCATACATGTTGCACCTGGGCTTTCTTGGCCAGATGCTCATCAACTAACCCCAACTCGTCTTCCAGATAGTTCATCAAGTAGGCATAGAAATTGTAGATGACATATGCTTCGTATATCTCGCGCACAGGATCTAGGTAAGCCCTGGCGTCCTTGAAGCGCAGTGCAAACCATGCATCTAGGGAGTATATTGGCACCATCCATAGTATACGGATCACATGCCGCTGTAACCTGGGCCGGGTGTAGTACTCTGTGTGCAGTGCCACCTGCAATATGAGCCGTTGTCAGTACCTATAGAGCAGCATTTAACTGCCCATCACTGACAGCAACCCTACAATTCGCTCTTTGCCGCCTACATCTGTTGCTCCCAGCTGATCGGCAGCAGATCATCCTTGACAGTTACATGCTGCCGCTTACCTCGTACACAGCGATTGGTATCGTGAGTATCACGAAGATGCCCCCTATAAACCATCCTGCACAAATGAACAGCATGGGCAATGCTGCATACATGCTGAAGCAGAGCTTGCATTCGTCTTAGCTTACCCATATAATGAGGGCTCCATCCTTGGTTCTTGAACTCCCAGATTGTCAGAGGCAAGGCACAGAACGTAGCTGTGCACAGCACCCACCAAAACACCCTGAATACGCGCCTGAATGGCCACGCCATGGGCATTGAAGCTGTAAAACTCACACTATAGCTGGCTGCCACCTAAACACCGCTCGACGATCCATGCGTGCTGAAGGACACAGGCCTACGTGGGGATGTGTCAGGAGGGTCCTTGTTCCCTTGTACTGTCTGAATCTGCACACCAACTGTTGTAAGTTCACCGATCTTGCTGTTTGTCCACATCCAGCATTTCGTAGAGTGTTCGTGAACCGCTCACAGCTCTTCAAAAAAAAGAATGTCAACCGGCTCCCGTGGATGGTTGATGGTTTTACAGGATGTGTAGTCTGTATGTTCAGATACCCGAGTCCGTGCAAGTGGGAGGAGGGATTCAGCTGCTACTGTGCTACCAGGTGCTGCCAGTTAAACCGGTAATACTAGAGGGTGCCAACGCCTTCATGCTGCTGTTAAATCTAGCTTTTGTTGTACATCTACAGGTATCATGCAACTCATGTGCTCAACAGGGCATAGATCGTTTTCAGCCTGAGATCTGACGGCGACCCAATCATACTGTGTGGACAGTGTGTTTGGCAGCTGAGGAGAAACTGGCAGTGTTGGGGACGCCGCTGTTGTTGATAGCTAAGAATCCAATGATCCATTCCTCAGAAGTCAGCCAGCCATTCGTGTTGGTGACATAAGACAGTGAACCCCTGCACTTTGTAAAGCCATGCCAAAGACCAAGGCGTGCATAATAGCTGCTGTACTGCCTGGCTCAGCACAATACCAGCATTACCTATGGAATGATCGCTGCACCCCGGCCGAGCCCCTTGTTGGCAAGGCCAGACAGCAGCAGATGAAGTCCTTTAGTGAACAAATACTGGAAATCTAAGCATGCCTACTTTGCGGGTGCAAGCATCATAAGCTGACCAAAGTAACTCCTTCACTTGAGTGAGGTGCTGTCGAGTCAGGAACAGAAGTGATGGCAGTGGCCTCATGTGACCCAAGAAAGGAGGATGGTCTTGAGCCAGCTCACGGCGTCTGGTGTCTTCTGATGGCAATGCTGCAGCACACTATACTGCATATACGTCATACAGAATGTCCTGATGAATCCATGTCATCTTATGAGTCCTCTAGAGTTTCGCTATGGGAGCACAAGACGTGAAGTGCAGGCCCCTAGGGGATGCCAGTGCCCCAGGGCTGGTGGTGGACGTTCTTGCAAGTGGTGTATAATGAATTACGGTGGCCCCCGGGGTGCCGCTCATTGAGACAACCCAAGGTCTGATATGGTGTGGAATGTAGAATTTAAACATGCACTCCTTGAATGTCCTGGGTATGAAATTGCAGCGGCTGTATGGAAGTTCTCAAACTCAAGTGAGGTCGTTTATTGTATGTTTGCGTAAAATATACTTGCCAAGTAAGAAGTTCTGAACACACCTAACAGCATAGTATCATACACATGTAGGACACACAGATATCTATCATGGAAGTTCAACATGTAAGGTGTTTTCAGACAGTAGTAAAAATACAATAAACGACCTCACTTGAGTTTGCTTGAGCGTCTCCAGTCACCAGCTTCTCCAGTGGGCTGCTCAACATGTGTGGCACTGCCACAGTGCTACTGTGGCACACTGCGGGGCCCTGCAGCACTGGCCTCCTGAGGACGCGTCTTGAGCCTGGTCTGTAGGTTTACCAGAACTTCTGGAATAATTCCAGGCCCTTCTCAAAGGGAGGAGAGCTTGTGGTACTGTTCAAAACGCTGTCAGCAAGCAGTCATGTCCCAGCTGATTAGGCAACATTTGATTGTACACATTGGCAATCTTAAATGGCGGTTGCGCCGGTCCGGAGTATATCAGCAGCCTGCTGGTACTAGCAGTACCAGCCTGGAAGCACCAGGCTGGTGTTCAGCGGCGCTGAAGAGCCTTCAAGGTATTGAAGGTTTTGCCCAGGCCGCGTTCCCAGAGCTATGGTCAATTGGTATCGAGAGCTTTTAAATGGTTTGTTTTTCTGAAAACATGTTTTGTCCAGAACTTACATTCTCAGGAAAAAATTCGGAGTTTCAGAAGGTACCGTACCTTTGGCAAAGGTGCCACTTTTGCCTTTTAAACAAGTTTGCTGGCCCAGCTCATGATCTTGAGTCTGACTCAGTTGGCTTGATGGAACCTCATATATCATACACGATATACTGTATTGCATACAGCGGCCTGCCGTAGTACGGTTTTGTGCACAATGACCCCTCAGTGGTGATTAATCGACTTGATTGGCAATTGCAGAGCGGCAGGCTGTTCATTGCCTAATCACATACGCAGTGCATCCCTGATAAGTAACTAAGGGATGTGACATCTAGCGTACTGTACCAACACCAGACATTGGCCAATTCCTAATCAGATAAACAATCAATCTCAGGACGGTCAGTCAAAAGCATAGTCAACCCAGCAGCAAATACTGGAAGACTTCCAATCAACTATATATGCAAATGTGTAGTGTTTCTAATACAGAGTAACAGCTTAGAGGTTGCCAGCATGTTGCAGCCAGCACTCGCATCACTTAGGCCACTGGCCGAATGCCGGTGTTGTCTGAGAAGCGGCTCTCAAACTTTGATCCTGCTTGGTGGCTTCACGTCAGACAGAAAATCGCACGAGTACTCTGCAGCACTGCAGAATGACCCTCTATGACTAGATTATGCATATGCTCCCTCCAGCCAATCTGCCGTCCGGCGGTTCAGAGTCCAAACATCACTGATGCTTGCTTGAACAACATTGAATGTTGTTCCCACCCAGCTTATGTACTTCCGGCAATGTTGAGGTTGATTGGACCGGCGATATGAACGCAAGCTCGCCAAGTTGCCGCCAATGTTCATTGCCAACTGCTCTCACAGGTGGCCTAGCCTAGTGTGTCCCCAGCTGCCAGCCTGCCCAGTGGACAGCTGCACAGCAGTGTTCATGCTTTCCTTCTGGGCCCCCCTCCCCGCCGGGCACACCAGCATCCTGCTAGACATTCCGGTGGGAGTGGTTTCTTGAGTAGGTCGTGGTAGGAGGTCTGCTGATTCCAGGGTGATCAGGGCGCCACTGCAGCAGCATGAGGTGGGACATGCATGTGTCAGATCTGTTTCATGTGCAGCATGAGTCGGGATTCAGGTGCTGCACAGCATTTGTTTGGCCTAGAGTGCCAAGGCTTACACATAGGCAACAACAGAAGCATCATGTCTAACAGCTGTTCGTCATGGGACTGGCCTGACTGATGCTGAACAGGGCTGCCAACAGTTGGACAATGCAGCCATGGACTGCACATGCTGCTCACCCGTGCTGTGGTTTTACATGTTTTCTAACACCCTTCAGCGCCACGTACCGCATGCTTTGCACGGCATGGGAAGCCTACTGCCGACCCACCAGCTGTGCAGCTCTACTTACCACATGCCATCTGTTCCTGATTTGCGATGGTACCCTTAGGACATGGCTGGCAGATACTAAGCGCTGCTCCGAACCCTGGTGCACTCTGTGAGGCTGGGTCTGCTGCGGCACCCTCTGGTCCCAGCTGTATGTTTGTCGGCCCTTTTTGCTGTTTGGCTGAAGCAGCGGTGCTGCTGCTCCTTAATATGTGGTCTGCTGGGCACGCCACACAGGCATATGGGCTCTTGGATTCCAACAGGCGGCCGTAACCAGGAGAGCACACTGCACCAGCAGTCACAGCAGGGTATGCGTTAGTGGCCCCGCACACTACTGAGCTGATGCTCATGCATCATACAGTGTGCCCAGCTGGCAGCTGTCTGCAAAAATATAGTATCATCACCTGGGAGTCAGGCAGGAATTTGGGGTGCAATCTGGTTGAGCCGCCTCATATTTGCTCACATGGTACCGTGCAGATACTGTTGGTAGACCCCCCAAGGTGTGCAACAACTGCACCATGAGCCTGTGATGCACACTGCTTCTTGCTGTTGTCTGTTCTTTTGTGCAGAGCTTCCAACTGACTGGGCAAGTGCTCATAACAACTTACCGCAGTGACCAAAGTCTGATAGTATGTAGGCCGGACCCTGGCAGGCAGTGCACCAGACCTGCTTGGGGGTATCCACTGATGCTATATGGAATTGTGCGTTGTTATCATCTGAAGCCTTATTACTGCCTCTGTGCATACTTTGCAGTGCTGCCTTCAGCTGGTCCAAGAGAGAAGGCGGTTTTGCAACTTTGATGGGCTGTGGTGATGCAGCATTGGCTCCTTTGTTGCTGCCCTGCACTGCTTCCTTTACCATCTGCCCCAGCTGACTAAAGAGCCCCTGACCTCGACCACCACTGGAGTTGCTGCTTTGACTGTTTAAAGGGGCAGCATTCATCTGCTGCTGCTGCTGCTGCCGATCCTGCATGCCCACATTATGCCAATCTGTTAGAGGCTGACTCTTATTGAAGTCTGCCATCAACATCAGCCCCAAGCCGCCTAGTCGGTATGCTGGCCGTGTGGTATTAAACTGGCTGGTCTTGAACAGTAACACATCCCAGGGGTGTGGACCGTCTGCCTTGGGATCTGTTGTCAAAATACTAAGGGTCTGCTGCTGCACAGGTCCTGCTTGTGGGGTCTCACCAGACATATGGGCATCGAGGGCAGGTGGTGCTAGAACAAGAGGTACTGGGGGCGTGCCCAAAGGGCCTGCTGCAGCAGCTTCTACTGCTGCAGCTGTGGGTATACCAGCTGCATGAACCATGCGCTGATCGCTTGCATTTAAGTCAGCTGCACTGGCTGATGAGGCTGCTGCACCGAATACCACTCCCACCACAGAAGGCCTGCTTTGCCTGGGCCCATTGATAACAGCCTTGCTGCTGTTGTAGCCGACAATTTGTGGCTCTGCATGTGTTGCCTGACCAAAATTTAACGTTTCCACTTGCAATCCCACGCTATTCAACAAGCTGCGTGTCCTGCTCAGCAGTACAGAGGTTGCTGACTGCAGTGCTGAAACACTGTTTGATGGGTTGGCTGTCGTGCCCTGGTCACCCTTAACAGGCTGAACAACAGATCTCATGCTTGTGGCTGTTAATGATTTTGTGAAAGATAGAGGAATCGCCTTATATCCCGGCAAAATCGTCCTGAGCTGAGGCTGCTGGTCGGTGCATGTTAAGCAGCCTTGCAGATAAGAGCAGTCCATGGCCGCTATGTCAATAACCAAAAACACCAAAGATAATGCAAATGCGCTCTTTTTTGGCCAACTCTGGCCCCAGAGCTCAGGCATGGCTGCAGAGGCGCGAATCTTCGGGTCGTTTGTCAGAGTGTCTTCTGTTGTTGCCTGCGCACGCAATAGTCCGGACTCTGACACAGTATCACAAGCCAATGCCCGCTTCTTCGTCACACCCCCGCTTTGCGGATGATGCCCGTCGCTGTTGCATGCTTGAAAGCAGCGTGGAATGTTGCAGGAATCATCAAATTTCCATATTGACATGCCAGCCGCTGTCTTTCGCAACCCTTGTAACGGGGCCAGGTGTCTTTCTTTGTATCTAACCATACGCGCGCGCGGCCGTGTATCGTCAAGAAGATATAGGGCAAATAGAAACGTGTATGTGCATGTGCTTGGAAAGGAAGGTAAATGAAACAGTTGATGATGTGAACATACCCACATGCCCAGCACGGTCAATCTGACAACAGAGATCCACAAAGCAACCTCAGAGGGACGGGCCCATCAATAGCGGCAAGCATAGTATGCGGATATCAGCTGCTGCATAAGACTGAAGGTGACGGGATTTCTACCCCTTAAAATGGCTGTACTGCAGCATCAGCAGTACTGTACTGCTGCATGCGGCAATATGGGGCTGCCCCACCCAGGCAGCTGGCAGCTGGTAGGTAACATCCAAGTTGTGTGCTGGTAGGCAGTGTTTTCTGCAGACAGCAGTAAGCAAGTGCTGTACTTCCAGGTTACAGTATGGCATCACCGTTGTATGGTGTTGTAGCGACAGCCTGCCAATGTCTTCATCATGATGATCATCTACAGCTGATGGTGCCGAATGGCAGCAGTGAGGGTTTTGATGGGGTTTGATGAGTAGGGTACAATTACACAGGGTCCAATGTACAGTTGTTGTTTTGGTGTGGGTGCGATATACAGCAAATGCTGCTGATTAAACAATGGTGAGGGTTTTAGTGAGTTTTGAAGCCTTCTCGGAGTTTTGGAGTACAAGGACACAAGGTTGAGTGTGTTGTTGCCCAGGGCAGTCTGCTGCTGGGTGCGAGCCATCAGGGTTTTGTGAGCATGGTTTTATGCGCAAGGTGAATAAGTAGTACTCAGGCTTTGGGGTATGCCTTAGGGCAAAGTGACACGGGGTTCATTGTGTGGTTCGCCCCTGTTGCACACCACACTGTAAAAGAAATTTAGCCATGCACTGGCAGCAAAATGGAATGCTATGGCAAATGCGCTGCCCCAGCTGCCCCAGCTGTCCTGGCTGTCCATCCAGCTGCCACTGACGTCCTACACAAAATATAACTAATAGCACCTGTAGAAAGGAGGAGAAACACTGTGATGTGGTGGCACCACGTCAGCGTGAGGTTGTGCAGATTCTGCTGCTGAATATAAGCAGTCAGGGTTTTGCACGGGTTCAGGGTTCTGTTGTGGCCAACACCAGAACTCCGCTTGGAGCGGAGTTGTAGCTGTTACACACCCTCCGTGGGCGTCTGCAATGGACGCCGTAATACTATGTATATGTGAGCAGCGCTAGCGATCCCGTTTTCAACGTCCGCACGCCTCACCGTAGTACGGTACCATACTGAGTCAGTGTAGGAGGAATCTGGCCAGATGGGGCTCGGGGTTGGGATTGCCCGACGGGTAAACGTTCACCAAGTGGTAGCCTACTAGCCGTGACTACCTAGTGACTACATTTTGGATGCCGACAATATCCTCCTGATGTTCGATGAAAGTCTACCAAGTGAGAATTCAGTGTCGGGAAGGAGCATCATCTCGAGACCTGGAGCTCTGGTGTATCATCTGGATGCATGGATGGCGCCCCCTTCGTATATCAGCTCAGTTGCCAGTTCGTCCGGATTACTAACAGTATTGCATGGGCTCACTCTTAGAGATTTTGAATCACAATGTGCGCTGTTGCAAGCTTGGAGTAATTGTTTACAGCAGCTTCGACCCATCTCGTGACAGCTCAGCTTTTCTACAGTCTGAATTCGGCATGACAGCTCAGCTCAGCTCAGCTCAGGCAGTGCCCATGGGCGGCCTGCCAGCTGACAACCAACAACATTGCAGTTGCTAGTGCAATACAGGATGTATATGAGTCAACGACAGGTGAGACTGGCAAACTAGGCAAAACACTACCACAGCGCGCATTTTACAGACTGTCAACAGTCATGAGAACAGATCCACTGGCAACACAGATCAGCTGGTTCAAGGTGGCAGACTTTGTGAACTAGCAAACTTTGTCAACGGGTGCCTGCCGTGTAGAGGTGGATTAGACCTAGCTGCGATGACAAGCTGCAAATAGAAACTTGTGCTTCATGCACACTGGCAAACCTTTGGGTGTGCACGGGCTCATCAAATAGGGACAATCTTGCTTCGCACCCTCCACAACAATGTCCTGAACATTGCCTCTGCTGTTCACTTGTAGACATGTGCCTGATGGAGTTGTGCATTCACAATACACATAACACAAGTACACATCAGCGACGCATCTCACCATGGACACCCTGATGAAATGCCCCTGTTAATTACTTTTATCACAGTACGTAACACTCATGACGCCCATAAGAGCAGTGCCAAATGGGTGTGCCCATTTGACAAGTTAATGTTGACCACAGCAGGAAAGCAGTCAGCAACTCCAAGCATCACAACACACATCAACCTGCTGCGGGGCATGGGCATGGCATCAACTGAACCTAACCAGAAGAAGTGAAAAGCTGACCAACAAGCGCAGCAGAAACTGCCGCATGTAAGATCTGCCACAATGATGATTTGAGCGGCTGCAACAACTGTTGCAGGTTGAACAGCTGTGGGCCAGGAAGACACATAGTGTGGGCATCAAAATTTCACGGAAACCACTCCCCTGGTACTGCTACTGCTGCTGCAAACATGCAACTGGCTTATGAATAACATGTACAACCTTGCATCTTATACCCACCACCACAGTAACCCCATACATGATTGTTCTGCAATGACGAAACTGTCTTAGACCGGCTTCATATCCACAAACCACCCCTGGCTTATACGCCACCAGAGCACCATAACAACACAGTGACCATGACCTTTATGTGAGTGGGCCAGCAACTGGCTACATCGCTTGGCAATGTGCAGTTGCACATGAGTTATAGAGACAATACTAAAGCGGCCGCAGCCTGTTCAGCATATGACAAACAGCAGTGAGCTATTTGACTGCCACACGTGCCCTGGAGCACAACCATGATGCATGTATCAACAATGCAAATAAAGCAACAGATTCCAACGTCAAACTGCTGATCGACCTTGTCTGTCGGACGGCCCCTCTTGAGAAAGAAAATCTGGCAGGGAACCAGCTGGCGTTCTCCCCAACCTCCCAAGATCTTGCATACACACTGCAAGGGCCCGTGTGCATGACAAACAGTGCCTGTGCTGCCACAGGGTAGCACGCAACAACAGCCTTCCACCTGCAGACATGTTCACATTCTAACCTACGCACCCAGAAAAGCATGCATATATGATGCTATGCTTGCCATGGCACAGGGCTTGCTATGGGCAGCCTGCTAAAGCAAACTAGGTAAGTACAGCCACAGGCTGCTCTGAATTGCCTAGCGAGCCTGTGTTTACAAGCCCACAACTCCTGTTGCCACTCAGGGCTAGGCTTAAGGATTGCTGCAGGGCTCCAGCAACCATGCCATCCTGCAGATCAGCAGGTGCACTGCCAACAGGACGAGTTCCTATGCAGTCAATGATGAACTCCTCTTCACTGGCAGTGTGATCATCTGATGATGCACTAGCAGGTGCAGAACCAGGACCAGATAAGCTGCGAACCACACTTTTCTTCCTTGCAGCAAGGGGAGGCTGAGCATCTACACCTGCCACTGCTGCAGCCACAGAAGGCCGCGCCCCCAGCTGAGACGCAAAAGGAGACGACAGGACCAGGTCTGACACCTGTGGGATACACCCTTCACTTGCACCTGCCTGTTCTGTCTGTGATCGCAAAGGCATTGTTGGGCCCGGACGCACAGACGGTTGAAGCAGGAGACCACCAGCAAAGCCGAAGCCCACTCCTGCTGTTGTTTGAGCCAGTTGCTGCTGCACATTGGACTGTGGGAGGGAGTGGCTGCTGGTGTTGTGCTGGTGCTCCACATGCCTGCTGCGCTGCCTGCCTCCACCGCCAACATGCTGCAGCTGATCAGCACTGACACTGCCAAGTATGCCTTGAGTGCGCACAAGTGCTGCAGTTGCCTTGCTCATCAGTGAGCTGCTGCTGAGGTTGTGTGCCCCAAGTGGCTGTGTACAGGTGCAAGGGGTGCTGAGGTTGACCAGCAACACGGTGATGTCGTCCCTGCTATGACGCTGTTTGCGGGCACACTGTGCCAGAGCACGTGCTGCTATGCCTGCCGCCTGACATGCGCTGCACACACGATGCTGCACACTCTGCGTTGCATGTTTCTGCTGCACCTTGAGCAATGTCTTATGGGCGTAGTCAAAGACCTCCTGCAGCAGGAACATAGAAACAATGCAGAAAACTTAACTTACACAATCACCCTAGCTCGCTGGGTTTGCGCAGACCTGGAGCAATCCTGGTAAGCCTGTTTGCTTGCACATGCTGCTGTAAGTCGATACACCTCGACCATGAAGGGATAACATGGCAGCAAGGTTGTCCTTGCTTTTGGATACTAAACTGGTATGCGACAATATCTGATTCCCCATGTTTACACCGATAACCGCCACCGTGTGGCACCACCAGCCAGCATGTGCTTGATCATTCTCTGGCTCATGGCCGCCCACACACCTCATGACTCATTACATCCCAGAGTCCATCACTGGCTAGCACCAGAAACTCTTGCTCCTCACTGCGAGGTATACTGATCACCTCTGGTGTTGGGACAACACCAAAAGGCTGCAGATCATGATCGCCAATGGCTCGAGTGGTGGCAAGAACGCCCATGACACGCATGCCGCTGTTGAAAAATACCCTGCCGCCAAGAGCAGTCACGCGCTCCTGCAAATGTGCCACGAGTCTGCAGCCTCAACGCATGAAGTTACGACACAACACTTGCACAGATTGCTGATCCCAGAGAGTAACTAAGCGGGCTGAGGTCAAGGCTGCAGGATGTGAAGTGGATGTGGTGGAGGTTGTGAGGATGGCTATGCACAGGAACAGCAACCATACCCCTGCACCTGTGTCAGCCACACACCTGCTCATCTTCCCTATCAGCCCTATGGTCTATGGTGTGTGCGAGAGTTTTTCCTCCACCAAGCAAGACAGCCCTGGAATCGCCTGCAATTACAAGCCAGGAGATGAGTCATCCCTTGTGCACAAACTTGCAGGCACTGCGCTTGAACAGACATGCACCCATGTCTGCACTCCATCACAAAATGATGGGAACTTATGCGATCATGACATGAAACTAGCACGAATATCACTGGTGGCGGCGTGACCCTTACCCGCCCAGGCAATGTGTATGCTGCTGTTTGTGACCAGCGCCACTGTAGCTGTAGAACCACTGCTGCTAACCAGGGGTATTTCTCGAATTTCTGCATCTGTTTCCTGAAATGCCTGCACCAGTGCTTCGTGCACTACGTCATCAACAACAGCGCCTGCTTGATGCAGGCGATGGGCCAACTGCTGCTGCAGGTGTTTATGGAGGCTGCGGACACAGTGTTTGCTGCATGCGTCTCCTGAATGCCCATCAAACACTCCAAACATACTGACAGGCCCGTGGCTTGGACGTCCCGCGTACGCCTTGTCAAACAACAAGGCTGTCCAGCCATCCTCGCATCCACTAGCCCTCCCCGCGTTTCTCGGAAGCTGATACTTGCCATATACTGGCAAACGTGACGACGCTAGGTTTCTATACGGTACACTATTAGACACTGCATGCACGTTCCGTGCATGTTCATGCCCTGTCGCTTCATCCGGTTCACCATCTGCTTTTCGTTTCCCCGTCACAGAGGCATTGAATGGAGTTTCGGTTACGTCAGTATGCATTCCTCAAGCATAAAAATCTGCTGTCGTCGGAGTCAGGATTGCTCACTTCAAGAACTATGACTGCATTGGTTTTCAGTCTAAATAAGCGCTATTGTGTGGCATATATGGCAGATATGTGCGCGAACCTTGCTGCTGTTGCGCAAGTCATTCCGAAGGACGCGCACTTGTCATCACTTGAGGACTTCAAGCATTTCCAGCTAAACGTCACTGTACAATGCAATGCAGTGTTTTACACTATTGATGGGTTGTTGCGAGTTCACAGCCTCCTGCGTACCATGCGCGGCGTCGGCAAAGGCCCGCTTCCTGCTACTTCGGCTCTGTAGGCACGTAGCAGAGATATCGAGCTGCCAGGAAACAGGGATGGTATGAGAGACATACAAAATTACAGCCAGCAGGCGAAGAGCAAGTGATGGCCTTTCTACACCCCGTAAACTCCAGGCTGTAGTACATGAGTTGTTAGCGTAAGGCCCTTTACACACGAGTAGCCGAGTTTTTCAATATCAAAGTCTTTGAACCAACCCCTGGCACTGCGTCTGGGGCAAGGCCTGGTTTCCTGATTGCAACTTTGGCGTTGGACTCCTGCTGTTCCTGCTGCTTAGTACTACTATACCTGCAAGTTGCAGGCTAGCTGGTCTCAATAGTGCATTCACAGGTTTCTTGATCAGAGAGGTGTAAAGTTGCACGATGCAATGAGCCAGTGGAGTAAATGCAGCACGGCATTCGAAAGAAACTGCGCCACGCAGAAAATTGCCAATTGAATGCCGGCAAAAGCGCTGTCATGTGATGGGGGCGCCACCCTGGTGTGATGCTTGTAAAAGATTAGCCATGGAGCAAGTTGAGATGCTATGTGCCTCCATGTCATCTGTCTTGGCAGTCTGTACGATGTTTCACGACTGTCCAAATGGCAATTAATTTGCCCCTGGCATTGCCCCGGCGGGGCATGAGCTCACTCCCTTGTACAGCAACCTGTATTGGCAAAATGTGCAACTCAAACCCTAGTGCAAGCAGTCCTCTTCCTCTCCTGCCAACTACTCGGCATTTTTGACATGCAGCCAGTACCAAAGATCTAGACTCATACTTGCTCCCTGATGAATCCATTTGGTTCTTGGGAAAGGCTCAACATCCTGCTGGAAGAATTGCCGCGGCTGTCAGCAGTGCCATGGAGCTGAGTCCCTAGTCAAGGCTGCCCTAGTTTCGGAAAGTCAGTGTGGTACATTCTTCTCAATCAGCTTACAGATTCAAACACACGAGGCATTGCCAGGTGCCAACTAAGCTGCAGGTACATATGCCAGGAGCAGACCCGGATGCAGCTGAGCTGCAGGCACAGATTGCCAAAACAGGCCTCAAGGGTCAGTTGAGATCAACTAAACATGCCCACTGATTGCCACTGCACAGCAGCGCATCTGCAGTAGAAGTTGCCTAACAAACATTGTTTCAGAACACTCACAGAAGGCTCTTAGCTGCTGCCACCACATTGTCCACAGTGATGCCAAACTTCTGGTACAGAATGTCAGCAGGTGCGCTGGCACCGAAGCTGTCAATGCCAATGAACTTGCCATTGCTGCCAATGTGGCGCTCCCAGCCAAAGCTGCTGCCAGCCTCCACAGCAACGCGGGCAGTTACATCCTTGGGCAGCACTGACTCCTTGTACTCGGCAGACTGCTCAGCAAACAGCTCCCAGCAGGGCATGGACACCACACGCACCTGCAACATGCACAACGAAGACAACTTCTGTGACATGCTGTGCATCTGCCACTTGTGGGCAGTAGCATCATGCATGAAACAGTCCTCAATACGGCTGATATATGGTCCAACAGCATCTGGCATCATTGGGAGGCCAGCTCACCTTTTTGCCCTCTTCCTCCAGCTTCTTTGCTGCCTCAACGGCCATAGGCAGCTCTGAGCCAGTGCCAATAATGATGACATCAGGCTTAGCATCACCGCCATGCACCACATAAGCTCCCTTCTCCACACCTTCAGCACTGCAGCCAGCCAAGTTAGGCATGCCCTGGCGAGACAGGGCAATGGTGGTGGGGCGTTGGCGGTTGGCAACTGCAACTTTGTAAGCTCCAGCAGTCTCATTACCGCCACAGGGGCGCATCATGAGCATGTTGGGCATGGCACGGAAGCTGGCCAGGTGTTCAATTGGCTGGTGGGTGGGTCCGTCCTCACCCAGGCCAATGGAATCGTGGGTCATCACGTAGATGGCACCAACCTGCAACAGCAGTTGGCCAGGAGTACACAACAACTCTTCATCTTGCAATAGTTGGGACACCTAAGCAGGGGCGCCTTGTAGTTAAGATGCACATGTTGGGGCACCTCCGACAAGGGGTGCTCGTTCCTTCCCTGCTGACTGACTGTAAGCGCACCAACAAATGCACCAGCTCAACAGCTGGGATTGAGAAGCAATGTCTGCACGTGGAGTCATGGCACTGGTGAACAGCTGCAGTGAGATAATACACATCTGGGTTTGCACACCTCGCTCAGAGCGCTCATGCGCATGGCTGCGCGCATGTAGTCTGTGAAGATGTAGAAGGTTGCGCAGTAGGGGATCAAGCCGCTCTTGTGCAGAGCAATACCATTGACAATGGCTCCCATACCATGCTCGCGAACACCAAACCTGCAGGCCATGAGGCAGTGGTCTAATGCCTGATGACTCCAGTGTGGCAGAGGAAGCATGCTCAAACAACCTGTTCACCCCAACACAAAACCATGCAGAGGCTGCTGCTATTTTTAGACTCGTCAGCAAAAATCAGCATATCTCCATTTCATCAAAAACCATACCTGCAAAGCACGCTGGTGAGGAGCTCTGCTGCCTTCTACACCCCACACTAGGCCCACCTGAGGTTGCGCTCCTGGTAGCTGTCCTTCTGGAAGTCACCAAACATCTTCATCAGGGTCAGGTTTGATGGTGCCAAATCAGCTGATCCTCCAATGAGGCCTGGCAGCACTGGTGCCAGGGCGTTGAGCATGATCTGGCTGTACTGGCGGGTGGCCAGGCCCTTGTCCTCAGTGGTGTAGCTAGGCAGAGCCTTCTCCCAGCCCTCGGGAAGCTTGAGGCTGCAGCAACACACACAAGACAAGACCTGAAGATACAGCCGCGTGAAAGGGTGCAGTGTGATATGGCTCCTGCAGCTGTCATGCTGCACCGGTACCAGAGTCACTCAAGGTCGCAAGCTAGTCAACAGTTGACCAATGTCCCCCTGCACAGTTCACAGCAATCACAGGCAATCAAAACCCATTGCTCTTGCCAGCCCTGCACCTGATGAGTCCCTCCAGCTCCTCAGCCTCCTTGGGGTACTTGGCCTTGTACTGGGCAAAGGTGGCGTTCCACTCTTCCTCGGCGGAGGCACCGCGGGGGACGCTGCTGCGCATAACGTCGTACACCTCCTGTGGCACGTCAAACTCTTTGTGCTCCCACTTCAGGTTCTCACGGGTGGCTGCAGTCTCATCAGGGCCCAACGGAGCACCATGCACATCGTGGGTGTCGGCCTTGTTGGGTGACCCGTAGCCAATCAGAGTGGACACCTTGATGAGAGAGGGCTTGTCTGTCACAGCCTTGGCGTTGGCAATGGCCTAGCAGCAGCATGGAGTGCTGGTAGTGGTCAGCATATGAACTGGGACCAACACCAAGGAGCCGGAAGGAGGACTTCACACAGGTATAATCCATAAGCCAGTGCAGCTGCCAGTGCCAGTAACTCTCCCTAAAGCCATGCTGCACCTTGAGCTAAGCTTTGCCTACCTTGCGCAGACCCTCAAAGTCTGTGTTGCCATCCTCAACATGCTGCACATGCCAGCCCAGGGCCTCAAAGCGGGCAGCTACATCCTCAGTGAATGAGATCTCGGTATGTCCATCAATGGAGATCTTGTTGTCATCATACAGAGCAATGAGCTTGCCCAGGCCCCAGTGGCCAGCCAGGGAGCAGGCCTCGTTGGAGATACCCTCCATCATGCAGCCATCACCCAGGATGCAGTAGCTGTTGCAGCAACAACACAAAATATAGCAGGGGTGAGTGGCTATCGGGCCTTTGCCTCACAGGCAAGCATCATAATACTCTGTCAAATGCATCCTTGACCAGATCAGCAGACTGCTGCACTGGACTCTGCTGCAGTGTAAACTCAGCATTATGAGCACCAACAGCTGCCATGCAGTGCCTGGTAAGCAGGAGAATGGCAGACTGGCTGGCAGCACAGTGTCACTCATCCCTGCAGTTGGAATGTATGGTTGGTACAACGTATGTTTCTGCATGACGCTGCAAGAGTCTGGCTTTACCCCTCTACCAACAGCATCTTTGCACTGCAGAGCCCCACGAGCAACTTACGTGTAGTGGTCCACCACCTTGCAGTCTGGCTTGTTGAAACGAGCTGCCAGATGAGCCTCTGCCGCAGCAAGACCAACTGCATTGCAGATACCCTGACCCAAGGGGCCTGCACAGCAAAAGAGGTGTCGCGTAATGGTAAAAAGTTTGCCGACTGCTTAATGCGCCCAGCCACCTCACATAACTGGCTGGACGCTAGATTGCTCTTATAACCCGAGTTGCCTCATGCCAGACATTTTTTGCCCCGCCTGCCAGCTAAGACCCACAACTGCGCTGCTTGGTGACGGCAAGGTAGCACAAGCGCACCAGTAGTGACCTCAACACCAGGGGTCAAGAAGTTCTCGGGGTGACCAGGGGTCTTGGAATCCCATTGGCGGAACTGCTTGATGTCATCAATCTGTAGACAGCAGTACAGTCCATAGATTGACAACGGACTGCTGCAGCTGGCTCTTGGTGAGCATGAAGCGCCAGCGCAATTATCATGCCCTCATCTGCAGACCCATTGTCAGCAGCACAAGCTAATATCATTCCATGCATCGCTGCACAGCTCTCGTGGTCCATGGTACTCACTGTCACGCTGTCGAAGCCGACCAGGTGCATCATGGCATACTGCAGCATGGAACCGTGACCAGCTGACAGGACGAACCGGTCACGGTTGAACCAGTTGGGGTTCTTAGGGTTGAACCTCATAGTCTCGTTGAACAGCACGTATGACATGGGGGCAGCTCCCATGGGGAGACCAGGGTGACCGGACTTTGCCTTGTTGACAGCGTCGATGGCCAAGAAGCGAATAGCATTCACGCACTTGTCGACCACCTCCTGTGACACCTTTGGAGGAGCCTGCAGCACATGATGAACAGAAGGCTAAGCACACACTGGGGACCTCTGCGTGCTGAACTACAGGCATTCGGTAAAAAGTGCGATTGTAAGCATTGCATGCTGCAGGTTTGTATCTGTACGTGCTGCGGCCTGTGCCAGCTGCATTCAGTAAATTCTGCTTAATCGGCCGGGAATCCTGCCAAAGGTTGCTATGCAACCCCGTTGCTAAGCCAGCACGTTGCTGCTAGCCCAATCGACTGAATTGCGCTCTGCCAGCGATGCAGATTGGTGATCTACGTACTACCATTGAAGATTACCTGAACGGCTGTGGCTCTGGGCACAATGGAGCGCCGAGGGGCACGCAGTGGTGCAGCCTGCCTGCGGCAGGCAACACGGCCCTGCACCGCGGTGCGGGTGTTTTGGCACTGCATTGTGGCGTTCATTGTGCCCAGCAGGTTCTGACGCTGCTAAAGGTGTCCAGCTGTGCAGGGCAGCGAGCTATAACCAGGCGTGAGAAATAAGAAGCTCGAACGTCAGGTGTCAGGCGCCATTCCGGTACTCATTTCCAGCAGAAAAACACAACATAACATCTACTGCGATTGTTTCAGCTGCACCTCATACTGCCCGTGTTGCCCGCTGGCGGTACCCCGGGATATTCCGCAACCCCCGCAAGATCGTCTGCCAACAGTCATCTGGCTCACTGCCAACCAGCGGACGCTTGCAGATACAGTACTATGACGTTGTGCAACACATTCAGAACTGTGTCAACACGTCTAGTAGCCGGGCTGGCCGGCACCACTGTCAACGCCAGCAGGCTCCAGAGTTGGACCCAGCCAATTCGGTGGTTGCTGTTGGGAAGTCTCTGCGTGAACGCAGATATAGAATGCCAATATCACCACAGGTCCCACATTTTCAGGCAACACCTCTAACCAAACCTGCAATGCTGTAGAGTTGGTCCACCTTCTGACTGTGGTTTTCCACAACCTTTTATAATACCAAAGCATACATAGGAGCCACAGCTGCTGCTGCTTTGCTTTTGCAGTGCGCTGTGCTCTGATTGAACTCAGGTTCTTGCATCTCCTCACCACAAAGTACCAGTTTGTGTTCACTCTCGCCTGGCACTGGTCTGATGTGCATTTTTGAGGCTGTCACAGTTGCTGTTTTCTGCTGCTGCGTACCATGTACTTGGTTTGCCGGCTTCTGGGCCATCTGCACCAGCCAAGCTGCTTTCAATTGCTCCACAGCCTCTTGTACTCCTAAAGCTGGGCCTGATTTGTCGAGTAAGTGGTTGAGTAGGCACTACCCCTGTGGACGGTCCACAGGAAACTTTCCACAGTGGGGACATGCTCCTGCACGGCTGCCCGTAGAGTGCTGCCCATGTTCTCCCACTCTACACTGGCTGTGAGCTCAGACAGCAAACCTTGTGCAGTGGTATGCAGCGGATACTCAGCAGCGTGCAGCTTGTAGCCGACAAGCTTGATAGTATCGAGGGCTGCAGACACATCATGTGCATCAGTGCTCGCAGGGCTGCATTGTTCTACAATTGTTGACGCCATCATGGGCATCAGTGCTCGCAGGGCTGCATCATTGAAAGGTATGCAAGGCATAAAAACCCTGCATGGCAGCAGGTGAAAATGTTTTCAGCACAGTGTGGATGCAACAGGCAGTTCGTGCGACACGCCTGTGGGGGCGATATGGTGCAGTATGCACCTGCCATGGCATGCAAGTGACAGCCATGCTCACAGACAACTACAATAGTTGTCAAACAGGCGACACAAGGAGCCCCCTCCCACTGCCCTGTGTGTGGAAGTAGGGGTGCAGCGTGCCAAGCCATGGCATGTGGGCAATACAAAATAGCCATGCTGTTAAGGGGGGACAACAATCATTGGCTATGATGATTATATCATTCCAGCCAGGCAAGGGGGGAAAACAATTATTGGCTATGATGATTATATCATTCCAGCCAGGCAAGGGGGGAAAACAATCATTGGCTATGATGATTATATCATTCCAGCCAGGCAAGGGGGGAAAACAATCCGATGAGTCATTGGCTATGATGATTATATCATTCCAGCCAGGCTGTCCAACATGATATGGGGCTGCACCACATGTCGTGCTGCCTCGTCCAATTCTTCACCCCCCTGGTCCAACCTTGTATGTGAAAGAAATATAGCCATGCAGCAAGTATGTATGTGCTACTGCTGCCAGCATCACTTGTGCCTTGGCTCCAGCCTGTGCTTTGGCACCTGCCGCTGGCTTGCCACGACTGCTGCAGGCTGACACATCATCAGTCTGGCCCAGCTGCTTGCTGTGCTGAGTAATAATAATAATTAGTACTTTGCAGCCATAGCATTTACTGCCATCGGCCCCGCGCCTCAAATCTACCCAGTGAATTCAACCCACTTTTGGACAAGGCGGAGTGCATGATTATCCGATCTCAATTGTGAAGGGGGAAACCACCTGAGAACCCCTCCCATACAATGCCGAGAGCCAAGGTTTCCGTGGAGACCTAGGTGGGGACATCTCGACAAGGGTGACTAAGTACATTCTCAAGCCACTTTCGATCCACACCCCAGCATCCTGTGCTGAGTGACAGGATTGCATGCGTGCTGTGACTGATGTCCTGATGTCCAGGTTCTTTGTCAGCACAAAAGCATTCAGAGCTAGCCATGCACCTGCTCAGGACCATTGGGCAATGACGGAATCAATCATCGCACACTTCTTGAAGCTGGCACAGCGGTTGCTGCCAGCAACACAAAGGGAGTGTGTTATCGGCAGTCTGGGAGCATACATGTGTGGTTGAGCTGCACAAATGTTAACAACAGCCTACCCCCACACCATACACACCCAGCTACGCTTGTTAGTCAGCACTGTTGTCTGCTGTCTTAGCAGGCATATGAGACCAGCACAGCATCCATCCTGTCCACGAACATCTGTTGTGAGCTGATGCAATGAGTTCGTGTCATGGTATGACCTATACCGCAACGGTTGCAGCCTGATCATTGGCTGCCGATGCTGCTTTGTTGCATACCAAGTGCTTTCCTCCCAAGTGTTTACGAGGGCAGATGCATGGCAGTGATACTAGTATCACAGTACTGTCAGCCAGCCAGGTGTGAGGGGATGATGTTATCACTGGCTGCCAGCTGTTGGTGCACACCTCAGTAACTTCAAAGTGGTTGCCACACAAGTTGTGTAAACATATCTTGTACACTGCAGAGTGTGCTGTATTTGCAATGCAGCAGGCAGCAAAATCCATTCCGGCTTGTGATACCTCTGTCTTCCTACTGCTGCAGATGTTATGCAGCCTACAAGTGATGACGGATGGGAATGGTAATGCCCCCCTGGTTCAGCGAATGCCCCTTCTCACCTGGTGTGCTTTGAGGCACAGCAGCTGCTGATGGCACTCGCTGAACATGCTGTCGCAGCACTGGAGGTGGGCTGATTGGGGTATCCGGTGCTATTACATCATGGTTTGCAATCAGGGAGGGTAGCTGCCGCTGCAATACTGTGTTTCTTTTTTGTCTTGTTGACCTGGACCCGAACGATCCAGCTGGAAAGCATTTGCACTAGGTGGTGTCCAACTCCCAGCCGCTGGTGTCAAATTCTCAACTCACCGGGTGTTGGTAAGACTCTACTGCAGGAGCTGTGACAGCCGCTCCAGACCAAATGTCAAGGCACAGTCTTCATCAGCAAGAACAACTTGGCGGCATACAGTCAAACTCTGGAGCAGCTGATTACTAGTACTGTGCCAAACGCCAGCCACCAACGAACAAACGCAGATGAAAATCGCATTTCAAGCAGTAGAGTGACATGCACGGATGGAATATCTTGAGATGCTGCTGATGCTGCAAAAAGCACTGCATTTGGGTGGAAACAGGCTGTTGCTGTGGCAACCGTTCATAAAGGTAGCAAACAACCTGGGGATCTGTGGACCCAATGGCAGCGGCCTTTGGCCAGTTGCTGGTGGATGCTATGATGAGCCCGGAAGCTGACATAACCAGATGGTTTTTATCCCTCATGTTGGCTAGGCAGTTCGGCCATGCATTAGCACGACTCCAATACACAATGGCTGAATTTCATTCACAATGAGTCAACTTCTGCCCCCGGGGCTCAGCATGTGCGTAGGTCTGCTGAAAGTGATGAAGGGCATAGCATCTTTAGTGAGTGAGTGTCGTATTACATATCCCTATCAGCAAGTCAGCTGTCACCTCGAAGCAGCTACTTTGACAAGCCGCGAACGCCTTGGCGCTTGACGCACGCGCGCAGTTACTTTTGCCGAGGTCATTTTCCTACATATAATTCTGGTTGCATTTAGGTATAGCCTATCAACGGATAAGCGCAGGAGTAGTGCTTTGCAGTACAGCGTCATCGAGCAGCTGGCACCTTCGTGGATGATGTGGATCACAGCAGCATAGGCGGTGAAGGTATGAGCATGACAGATGGCTGCTACACCGAGATCGCAGATGGTAGCAAAGCCGATGATGCTCATAAGATGTTGCATGGCTCTGCTGTCAGTCTTGGCGCAAGCTGCGCAACACGTCTCTGGCACAAGTCAGTACAGTATTGTGCCCCTCTTAGCTGGCAGTAGGCCGGAAGGCGTTGCAGCTGGCAGCAGCAATGACCTGTGGGTGGCATGTCTCAGTGGGAGAGTACTACATGTCGACCTGGCAAACAATAAGACAACCCTGGTGCACACGGAACCTGGCGTAGCCTTAAGTGGAGCAAAGTTCTGCCCGCAACGGCAGATCCTTTTTGCAGCCGGAAGCCTTTCTGGCAACGGGTTCATCTATCACATGCAACGTGGTAACAGAGGTGCAACTGGCCAACAGGACTACACCATGATCAGACACGAGGTTGTCAAGCTGTACAGCAAACCAGGTCTAGCATACATAAATGATGTTGCCATGAGCCAGGATAGAGTTTACTTCACGGACAGCTTTCACCCCATTATATATTCCATTGAGCGTCACCAGGGTGCCAAGGGCGGCCGGAGTGTGCTGCAGCACAACACTGGCAGGTACTTTGACACACAACTTGGTCAGTTCCGTGCAAATGGGCTGGCAGTACAATCAAGCAGCAGAGGCAGTGACGTATTAGTGGTGGCTAACACGCATACTGGGAATTTATATAAGGTGGTGATAGCCAAGGCTGCAGATGAAGTCAACAGCGCGCCACAGCAGCAACAGCAGCAGCAGCAGCAGCAGCAAGTGCATGCGGCGTCAGCGGTGCCTGGCAGGCACAGCATCTCTACCCTCGGCTTTAATGTTAGTTACGAAATTGAGCCTGTCTCTTCACCTGCATGGGGTGGACAAACAGCTGTAAGTCAGCAGGCGGTGGCAGTGGAGGAGCTTGTGCTTCCCAGGGTCAAAGGAAAGGTGTCAGATACTTTGCTGCTAGATGGGGTGTGGTTTTTGAACAGCACCTTTGCACTTGTGGCTGACAACTTCAACAATCGTGTATGGGGGCTCAAACTCTCTGCTGATGCGAGCATAGCAGAGATTGCCTGCTTGATGCAGTTGCCAGTCTTTGCAGTTCCCACTACCATCACGTCTTTGTATGACAAGCTTTACATGATCAATGCCCATCTGGACACGTGCTTTCCTTTCTTGCCCTGTCCCCTTCAACAGTTTGAAGTGGTGTGCACTGACATAGCTCAGTGTGAACCATGGCCCTGAGCTGCCAGTCCTTACCTGGTAGGTGCGTTATTGAGAATTGGGGCATTAGTAGATCTGATGCTGCTTTTACAAGGTATTGTAACTTATTGTCACGCAACAGATGCGCAAGCGCTGCTAAGCATAGACAGACACCTATCAGTGATGGTAAGTACCCATGCTCAATCTCATCATTAGATTGACCTGCAGATCCGATCAAGGGCAGTGCACTGCATCACCTGAATCTGCAGTGCAGGCCATGTATGCACATCATGTGTCATATGCTGATGCCAGCAGACTCAGACTCAGTCACTGAAGCAGCGTTGAATTGGGCTGCTTAGGGGCAACAGCTGCCGGTTGTCCTCAGGAGGCTAAGAGTCATGTGCAGCGTGGAATACTTTGTTGCCAAGTTGGTGGTAGCCAGTTCAACAAGAGCGGCTGCTGTAGTAGCAAATTGCAGTGCATTTAGCAGCGGCTATTGCCAACTTGGCTGCCGGGCCGGTATGCTACCACTACACCACGAGGGCTTGTTTCACTTGAACCTGCGGGCCCGCAGCCCGGGCTGTCAATCAAGAAAGGATCACAGATACATTATGAGAGCCGCTCCCACAAGCTGGGTGGTCATCAGGAGACCACCCTCTTGTAACAGACACAAAACCAACAAGTTGGCAACTTGTGCCTGAGGCTCAGGCGCCAGTAAATCAATTCCTTTGCTGTGCAAAGACGACAGGGCCTCACTGCCTGGCATGCTTGGCAGCTTGGGGCCCACGCCCAATACCATGGCATGGCATCCCATGGTATACTGTATGCCGGGCATGTTGCCCCAACGTCAACTTACTTGTTTCGCCACAATCATTGCGCTCTTACTTCAGGCAAGGCTTGTGGCACTACCGTAGTGTGGCACTACGGTAGCCTACTGAGTAGCTGAGTAGTACTGGCAGAATGCCCCCGTTACTGACCTCCTGTGCCCACACCATGTGACTTGAGACTGTCAAGTCACAGTGTGACAGCTACATAACCTCATGGGAGAAATGCTGTAGCTCAAGGAAACTACCATGCCTGGTCATCAGTGCGTAAAGTAGAGGTTGATTGTGCCTGCCACTGCGACCATGGCGAAGGGGCCACCACCATGGGATCCTGTTATGCATCCATTATCTCTGAACATGTAGATACGTCTCTCACCTTTTTCTGCATCATTTCCAGTGCCCGGAAACTTAATGCAGCTTTTTGGACATCATCTAATTGTCATCACCACATGCTCATTCACCCATCTGTGAGCTCGACAGCTGTCCAGGCACCTGGTGCCGATGCTGCTGGTTGCTGTATATGCCTGCTCATCGGCATCAGATGCTGTACGTAAGCCCGTGAGCCGGCGTCAGCTCGCAAACAACAAACAACTCAATCACCAAGATTCTCGGAGGGATAGCAGGTATGGACCATCAATACAGATATCTGTGTATCAATGAACGAGTCATTGTCTAGACACCCATGAGTGAAGTGATCGACAGCATAGCACAGCCCGGCAATATGTGTGGTCTTGAAACAATCCAGAGCAAAAGAATCAGGGGTTTGTGACAGGAGTTTCACACTGTGCGACTGCCATTGTGGCAGTACAGCAGTACCAATACTGGCTGACCAATCAATGCATCGCACGGCGACTTAGTGCGCCAAGTGTGATTAACGGCTCTCTTGTCGTAATCTGCAGTACTTTGTAAACACGAAAACTGCCAGAGATGATAGTAACCCACTTTTCGGCGAAGTTCACGGGCTGGTTCTGCCAGCGACTGGGTGATCCGTGGGAATTTATCATCAGCGCCCAGTCCTAGGGTTTGGAAAGTACATAGACTAATAGAGCAAGCCGCACCGTTGATTAATCGCGCGTTCTTGCTAACGGACTTCTTGGGACCACCTCGGCACCCAGGCTCTGCACAATCTGCAAGGGATGTTGACATGAAACGCTTTTCTTACTTGTTTACTGTCATCTTGTTTGCCTGGTCGCTACTCCTGCATGCACAGCGGTTGGATGATATACAACAGCTGGAAAAAGTGCCTGATGCACAACTCGAGCAGTTGATACAGGCTTCTGTCACTCTACTTCGAGAACACGCTTTTGTCATCAATTTCCCGCAATTAGACCAGTATGCAGGCTACCTGCAACAAGTGCTGAGGCCAGCAGGTGTACAGTGCATTGATTACTATGAAGCAGTTGCCATTCTTCGCGCCTTGTCCAAAACTATTAAACAAGTTGTACGAGACAACAAGGAAGGAGTACCCTATCCCGTCATCAGGCGAAGCTATGTGGCGGCGGTGTGGCTGTTGCAAAGGTCCAAGATGTTCATTTGGGAATCCACACACCTCAGCAGCAGCACGCTCAGCACGATGTACAGGCAAGCCTCACACTCACCCTCGTATCAGCGCAAGCCTGATGTTTGGAAGCATTTACGTAGCAGTAAAATCCAGCCCCCTTTCCCAAAAAAGTATGCAAGCAGTGCACAGTGTGCTGCATGCTACTCTTTGCTTGTCAGTTGCTGCATGCTACGCTCGCCATGGCCTTACTATACCTCTGCAAGGGTCTTGCTTACACCCACATGGTCCTGCTCCTGCAATAATGTAGGCTATATCTCCATCACGCTCAAAGAGCACATGGCAGAACAATAAGCTTCCAGCACATTAGCAAATGCGGCGGTACCACAATGTGCCAGCTAGCAGCTGCCAATAGGTGCAGCAACCCACACCTGAGTATAGAGAAGAATTGTGTTATGGATGACAGGTAAGAATGAACACTTGGCTAACGCTCTGATACTTTCTGCTACAGTCAGTAACAGAAGTGTGCAGCGCTTGCGGCCTGCAGCTGCTACCTGGCTTCACTGCATCAGGTGCATGCACTCCTGCTGGACTGGCAGCTTATCAATGCCAAATACAGATCCCCCAACTGCAGATGTTGTTTATCGGCACCTGATTCACTCCATCAGCTACAGCTGTTGTAGCAGCTGCCCTGCATGCATTTGGGATTCACCTGTAAATCTTAGCTCCATGACGAACCTGATAATGAGATGGCTCATGGCAGCTATGCACATTTGTGCATTGAGTTTGTTACATTGTGTGCCCTGCAGGTTGGACAGTCCTGTATGGATGGTATCACACCAGGTCAATGACACAGGAGCTTTTCCTGATGGGGCCAAAGGAATCCTGAATGTCACCCCCAGGACCCCAATAGACAGGCAGAACTACAACAGACACGAATTTGCAACAGAACCACTGCTGGACATGTGGCTTATGTATGCTTGCCCCTATCAGTTGAATGGTCGGGTGTATGGGTGTGGGGGGAGGAATGCTGCAGTTGAAGCAACTGGTGCTACCTTCATGGCAAATGAGCGAGCTTTGTCGTTTGAGCACGGGCGGTCGCAGGTAGGGGATGCTTCATGACAGCAGGTTACCATGAAGGCCTCTCGCAATGGCAATGGATGAATGGCATGGGGCCGCGGAGTGACCTCCCTGGCTTAGCATTGCTGCACGGCTGTGCTGTATCAGCAGAGGTGCAACTTGCATTCATCAAACTGCAGCCAGGCCATGCAGTTCTGTCTCATAGGGCGCATTTTGTTGACACCTGAAGCCCTGCTTGTATAATGTTCAGAGGCAATCCCATTGCAGCGCTGACAAGCTATTACACTTTGTGCGTCACCTGTAGGTTTGTCCCGAGTTTGTGAATGCCATCATCCTGCGCGAGCCTATCCCCCACGTCATCAGCCTGCTGGCTGAAGTAAGGTTTAGGTATGAGCGGCAGCTGGCCCTCAGGAACATCACATCTTGGCAGCCGCCCGCTTGGAACCTGACCTGGTGGGAGACACTGGGCCCAGCACTGGTGGGAAACTATGCCACACGCAGCCTCATAGGCAGAGGCAGCTTTTGTCGCAGTGCAGAAAACATTAGCAGCAGCGACCTCGTCCACGCAGTGAATGCTCTGCTACGATTTGACATGGTGATGACACTCAAACGGACTCGGGACATTGACCTGCTTGTCACTGCCATGTTTGGCTGGACAGCGCGCAACTTCAGCAGCCAGCCAGCAACACGGGTCAGAGATGTCACACCTGCAGCAATGCCGCTGGACCTGTTTGGGACATTGAAGGGTTTGAAGAACGATACCAGGAACAGCAGCAGCAGCAGCAACAGAAGCAGCAACACACACCTGAGCTTCCTGTCTAGGGCAGTGAACATGCTCAACTCGTTTGGCCCAGCACCAGCAGCATCTAGCAAAGGAGACAGCAGCAGGCAGGTGGCTGCTGATGCAGCTGTGCAGTCTATTGGAAGCCGCAGCATTCTCAGCGGCATCAGCGACAGTCAAAGCGCAGCCAGCGGTGCTGGCAAGCGCTCATGGGGACAGGAGGACAGTGAGATGGCTGATGGGTATGAAGGAGAGTTTGAAGGAGCGGCAGCTGCTGCAGACAAGCTCCGATTAGAAAGTCAGTCACCCCAGAAAGCGGTGGCGTATACTGCTGAGGCGCAGAAAGCTGCGGCCCTAGTTCATACTAGCCACCTACAGCGGCAAGCACAGCGGCTAGGTTTTGCCAGCATAGCCGCAGCCAGCAGGCTGCTGCGGGAGCCCAAAGTGAGACACCTGGGACACTCTACAGCCTATGGAGCACACTTGGTGCAAACAAACCTCAATGATACAGATGAACTCTGGCATGTTTTCCCCAAACATGCATTTGCCTTCACTGCTTCTGACATCAACAGGTTAGAAGCTTTAACCAAACTAGATCAGCAGCTGTTCCAGCTGGCAGATGTGATGCTGAGTTTGGATGTCGCATGGCTGCATTTCATACTCAGACATCGCCAATACAAGAAAAGGTTGCTTTCTGTTGTTGATACACATGCTGCCTGCGGCTTTGCAGGGATCTTGCCATCGCAAGGTGGGCAGCAACACCTGACATTACTGTAACATGTGACCCTGCCTGCTGGCATCGTGGCAGCTTGTGACAAACTAGACCTGAACTGCAAGGCAGCTGCATTCATACAACAGCGCAGTCTTGAAAGCAACCTTTGATGAGGTTGGCTTGGCTTTCAGCACACGTGTGCAAATCTATCTTGTGGTATGAGTTGAGCATACGCAACAAGCAAGCATCAGCAACAAAGCATAGCGTGTGGGCAAGATACTGCACCCTGATGCACCATACATAAGAGCTCACAATATCACGCTGACTGCTTATCACTTCGTGCATGGATGACTCAATCGCTTTTGCAAGGATGATGGCGGTGCACGGACCAGTTTATGCAAGACACCAGATGGCAGACATCCACTGCTCCCGCGCATAAGCGAATTGCATCATGCACGGGCTCTGGCTGCCCTGCACTTATAGTCTGGAAGCTGGTAATGAGAGTAGCATTCCACTGCTTGCGCTTTTGAGGAAGTAAGTAACGCTTTTTTGTATGTCAGCTTTTTGAACTTGGTCGCCCCGCTCTGTGCTGCACTCTGCAACTGGCATGCCCTGAACTCATCCATCAAAAGGAATTATTGGCTGCTATTGTCTTACAACCTGGTACGCCCTTGTTGCTGCTGTACTTTATCAGCAAGGCACAGCGATCACTTGACAGGTTATCCTCGCCCTGCCTGTTACTTTCTGCCGTAAGAGCTGAAATCATCTTGTGGACATTTTTATAACCGTTGATTGGGCGCAGCTGGGGACATGGCAGAATGCGCTATCGCTTCTGTGGAGGTGCTCAACAACCCTGCTGCTTTCACAGACCCTATCGCCCTAGAAGTGCAGTATACCTGCTTAAGCAGTCTAAGAGAGGACCTAGAGTGGAAGATAATATATGTCGGTTCAGCAGAATCAGATGATTATGATCAAATATTAGATTCTGCCTTGGTTGGGCCAGTCAGTCCCGGGCAGTTCAAGTTCCGCATGGAGGCCCCAGCACCAGACCACACCCGGTAGGTGTACGCAGCTTGCAGAGGAGTTGCAAAAGAAAATCCACTTGAGAGAGTGTGATGGTGGTTGCTGATATCAAAGAGGCATTGTCTGGAAGCAGGACCATGCATTATGGACAAGGAAGCACAATATGCCAGCTGCGATGCCTGTGCTTGCAGTATGTGATGTGATACATGCGGAGATAACAAGTCAGCCACAATGACGACGTAGCAACGAAAATAACTCAGTAATGTTAGAGCACGGAATGCAGAGTGGTGATTGGGTTTACGTCTTTTATCCTAGCGCTAGAGAGTACCAGGTGACAACAATAGGAGCAGCAGAACGTGCATGCTGTGTTGACACTGCCAGTGCGCAGCAGCCAGATAGCAAGTGCAGGCATTAGCCATCAGTTTTCTGTGCAGCTGCTGTGAACAGACAGCTCCAGAGTCTCCAGGTGTTGGTTGGCATCTTTGCCTTCTGATGCATCTATCAAATCCCCCTGTTGCAGGATACCCATGGATGACTTGCTGGGCGTAACTGCGCTGCTTTTGACGTGCTCATACAAGGGGGCAGAGTTTGTACGGGTTGGCTACTATGTGAACATTGAGTACACAGATCCAGAGCTAGCTGCAGCAGAAGTGAAGCCAACTCCACCCATCATATCCAAACTGCAACGCAGCATCATGGCAGATCATCCAAGGGTTACCAGGTTCCCGCATGACTTTGACAAGGAGCCGGAGGCAATGCCAGAGGTGTGTAGGTGCTTGTCGCAGATGCATGTAGGTTTGGAGAGGTCTCATTGAACAGGACACAATGGCAGAGCTACCATGCTAGGATCAGGACTTGATGGCTTGCAAAAGTGCACTTGGATGGGGTGTGCTTTGGATAAGCCTACACAGCGGTTTCTCTTGCTGACGCCATGATAATGCCATCTGCTTCTTCCAGAGCCACTTGCTGACACCTGCTGGTTGAGGGAATGCCTGACAGCTTTATGTGCGTCTCTCAGCGGCACAACAAACAACGTTCAGTTACAAGTGCAACAAGCGCAGTTGAGGCACGCTTTGGTCCTGAGATGCTGTGTTCCTGATTGTGTGGGTGCAGGGTGATGGTGAGCCTGATGATGGTGTGCTGCTTGACGATGATGATGTTGATGATGTTGATGATGATGACGATGATGATGATGAGGGTGATGACGAGGGCGAGGAGGAGGAGGAGGAGGACGCCGACGAGGAGGAGCCACATGAACCAGGTGAGGGACACCACAACAGCGTGCACATGGCAGCTAGAGATGTCAGGTCACTTTAGCGGCATGTTGGAGTTGTTGAAATGGCAACATAACAGCATAAGAGGACAGTTTAGAGGGATGTGCAAAGCATTCTTAGACCTTTGTGGGAGCGTTGTGGGTCATGGATGACTGGCTGCTTTGGATACTGTGTCGCTGACTGGCTGTTGGCATTGCTTTGCTGATGATCCTGCAGATGATGTGCTGCTTGATGAGGAGGTGGAGAACGTGAACCCAGACAACATGATGATCACGCCAAGCAAAGGAGGGCAGCAGCAGTCGCAACCACAAGAAATGGACATGGATGGCATGCAGCTTGGGTAGACCTCTGTCTTCGAAATCAGCAAGGCAGGTGACTGAGGCAGAAGGAATGGATGTGGTGATGCTTAGAGACAGTCAAGTGGTCTCAGGCATCTGTGGAAGCTCTATGATGCACATGCTGCAGGATACAGCTGCAGCCATTGAACTCAGGGCTGCAGCTTTTAAGAGACTTGCAGTGGTATATACTTCTTTGCATACAAGACTGTTGGCAAACCCTGTGACTGTAGCAGTCTCCTGTGATGTGGTATTTACTGTACACCCTCACATATCGTGCTATGTGGGCCTTCTGCTAATAACAAGACACCCAAAGACACTTTCTCAAGGACTCTGGTTCCAGCTGGAACTGTGTTCCAGGCATAGCCCACTATGCTGCTTAGTATGCCACGCCAGAGGGGCCCTTCAAGAGCATAGGGCAGCTGGTTGGTAGTTGCCTGATTGGGATCAATTCCGCCAGAAAGTGGAGACAGTCTCCAGGCTGGAGCATAGGCTGGGCTCAGGCTACCTAGCCAGGACCTGAGGCAGATTGTCATCGCTTGTGGCCATGATGGCAGCAACTTCATCGCTGCAACTGTCTATCCTCATTCCTACTGTGCTTGTGCACATGCACAAGAGACACACAGATCAGCTGCAACTGGGCAGCCGAGGCAGGTACAAGCTTGCAACCTTAAATCGTGCTTAAGCATCACACCCGGGTGGCGCAGCAACCGTTGATGGCATGCCAGCGCAATCGCCATTGAATATCAACCTCTTTTTCTTCTGCACACTGCTACCAGCTAGGACATGTTCACCGTGACTGCTGCTGTTGTCCAAATTACTTGTACTTTGCAGTGTACTACTGTTGAACTTACTGAGCATGATAGCATTTCTTAAGCACTTCTGCCTGTGTTACAAAGGCTTTCAAAGCCCAGTGGGCAGATTTGTTTATCTAGGCCAGTACCTCCACCCCAGCAGCTGTTCTGTGATAAAAGTAGCCAACAGCAGGCCCAGGTCGTTGATCAACAAGAAGAACAGCTCAAACACCAACTTTGGAGCAAAGATAGCCCACAGCAAGATATGCTGTTGTTGCACTGCTGCGCTTATCATGCACACCACCAATGCTGCAAACCTGACACTACTCAATACAAACACGCTACAAGTAAGCTGTTGCATGAACAATCTCCACTGTTGCACCTGAGCTCCAACCATGCAGCACATCAGCATTAGTGGCAACGTCAAGCAGCTGAAGAAAAGGAAGCCGTACGTGTTCAGCAGCAACAGGCTGCCAGATTGATACCACACCATGTTGTCAAAACCAATGAATGCTGAGGTATACTGCAGCCCAGAGAATTCACAGAAGTGACTGCTGCAGAAGAATAGCTGCAAGCCCATCATGCCCCAAGTGCCAGAACCCAATAGACTCACAACTCCTACATGACCTGGAGTATCTGCTGATCTAGCCTCACTGTTGCACATGTTGTGGGTCAAGTTATGAGACCCGGCATCTTTCAGAAGGTGGTTGCTACAGTGCATGCGCCTGCTGGCTGCTGCATGCATTTGTAACAACAAGCAGCAACCAGCAGCTTGAAGCATGGCTAGCAGCATGATTACTGGGCCTTTGTAGCCCAAGACCATGGCCAATGCTGCTGCAAAGACTGCACTTAACCACACCAGAGTCTGGCAATGAATAGTTGATGCAGACTGTTGCGGCAATGTGGTTGCCTTTGAAGTCCGGCTGTGTCTGATTTGCAATGGACTTTGCTGGCACAATGCTGGCAGCTGAGGGACCACAAGTGTGTACAGCAGTACAGCACCAAATGCAGCAAGAGCTGACACATATACCACCCTGGGAAGAAGAAGTCGTACTGGAAGTTCAAGCACAGAGTCAACAAAACTTCCTTTGAGAGCAGATGTCAGCGGCTGCAATACCAGGGACAAGCTGGCAAATGCTGCCTTGTACTGCATGACAGCGATACTCAGAGCATGCTGAAATTCAATTCGACCCGCCACAAGCCTCATTGTGTGCTGCCACAAAAAGCCAATAGCTGGGCCTGCTGCCAGGCCACTGCAGCCAGTCAATTGTGCACCCCAGAAGATGCCAACACCCCCATAACTAATTGCACAGCACAGCTTGACAATGATGAGGAGGCTGCTATCCAGCACTGTCTCCTGTGACAATGTGCCCAGATGAGTACTGGTTGCTTTGAGGGTATGCCGTAGCCATGTACTCAGCCACTCTGCTCCTACCCACATGCACAACAAGGGTCCAATGGTCCAGCACAGCAGCAACACCCGCTGCAGCAAAGCATCTGGTCCAATTAACAAGTCAGAGGTTGGCTGTGTCTTGTCATGTGGGTCCTGTCCTGAACGGTCTATCAAGCCCAGGCCTTGTAATGCAACATTGCATGCCAGCATAAGGGCAGCAGCACAGCATGCCCTCAACACAGAACTGCCAATCGTCCCATGAACGCCCGCAGGTACATTGGCTTGTCCACCAGCCTCATCCAGCAAGTGCGCATGGTGTAGAGCTTTTAAAGTTGCTCTTAGAAGCAGCAGTGTTGCAGCCGCTAGCAGCACACACTGCAGCCGGCCTTCACCCATCAGCAGACCAACTGAGAACAGTCCCACAGAGTGAATTACTGCCAGGCCAGTGAACAGGGCGATGCTTGTGAGGTCCAACTTGCCAGCCTGCACAGCTGCTGATGTACAAACAACATGCCTGCAAGCAATGCACAAAAGTCAGCAATGCCCTAGAGGACACTTGCAAAGAATTGCAAAGCTGTGCCTGTTTCCTGTGTACACGACATAGCGCTGACAGCAGCCTTTGATGCAGTGAAGTATTGGATGGTACACCCATGTCCGTTTCTCCACACTCACCAGCAGTGAAAAACCTGCCAAGCTAGCAGGATAACCCCCAGCGCACACCCAAGCCATATGGGCCTTTGCTGAAACAGTGTGAACCGTTTGCGAGCTAGATCAGCAGCGGCTGTCAGGAATGACAACTGCGCCAACACGAGCTCCTCTGTGCTGTTGTCTGCAGACGCCGGCTCAAGAGAAGGCGCAGCGGTTGTTGCAGTTGCTGTTGTGTCATGACTGTAGCTGGAGTGCAGTTGTGCAATCCCAGCATAAAGTTTGCTGACAACTGCCAGGTCTGCTGCTGGCAGGCCGCCAACCTCTGCATATCGAGACAGGTACTGCCATACCTGCAGGAAAGGTGCCACACAATCAGCGCTGCTCAACCGCTGTGTGTGACAAGACGAGCACCAGCACCAGCACCAGGACCCACAGGAGCCACAGCAAGTTGACGGCAGCGTTGCCCAGACTGCCTGCCATGCCCACACTGTTTCCACCATGTAAGAGACCTGGGCATGAATACTGCTGCATACCTGATGCACATTATGACTGAGGGCCTCTGTATACCGCTCCAGCCAGTGTTGATCCAGAGCACCTTCCTCAGCAGCCTGCTGCTGCCTGCTGCTGCCTGAGCGACCCTCCGCTGCCAACGCCAGATACAAGTGAGGGGGGATCTTGCCGAGGTTGCCAAATGGCACTGCGACGCCCAGCAGGTTGGCTAGCAAGGGTGTCAAGTCAATCTGGCTCATACTGCTGTTGCAGAACCAGGGGCCAGGGGCTGGGTGCAGGAACTGCTTTGACAGGCCATCAGGACTTTCTCTTCTATCAGTGTACCCTCCGGCAGCGACCAGGCGATCTAGTGCTCCTGAGCTGCAATGACCACACAGGTTGGCGTTGCTACCATTGCCAACTGACAAACCAGCTTGATGCATCTTGTGCAGGCTCATGGCAATGAGCACACTGTCAGTCTCGGCTGGTGTCCCGCCCCCGTGATCCCCGGCCTGGGTTTGTCCATGATCACTGAGAACCAACAGGAGTGTGTCTTCATATGCACCGCCAGGGCCTGCCTGAGACGCCAGAGACTCTGAGCAAATCAGCACAACAGCAAAGTGATAGCAGTGGCATCAGCAACATGGTCAAGCGTGTGTGAGGCACAACCACTCTGGCAGGGCACAATACGCCTGCAATGAGCGAGCCAGACGGACTTACTGTGTGACCAAGTGCACCAGCACCATCGCTGTGCAAACCAGGAATACATGACATGTGCAGTGGTGGCTTTAATTGTCGTGTGCACCTACCTATCACTTGACTGACCTGATGATCCATCTGCTCCAGCTTGTCTGCCATCTGCCTGCTGTTGACCCCGTAGGTGTGACCCGCATGGTCCACCCCAAGGTAGTGAGCGATCAACACATCCCAGCTGCCCGGCCGCAACAGCAAGGGGAGTAAATGCTGCAGGACAACACACACCACATGGGTATGCTGTGGCAGATTCCCTGCTGTTGAGTCTGCCGATCCCGTGCTCAGCAGTGTCCAAACCCTTCAAATGCCAATGACTGTCACAAAGCGTACAGGTTAGAAGGGCGTAGGTGGTACAGATACACTGTACTCTGCTGTCACAGCGTGGCTAGCAAAGTAATGTGGGTGTGTGCACTGCAGTACTGCTCATGCAATGGGCACAGCACTGTCTGCTGCAGTTTTGCATTGCAGCAGTGATGAAGTTGACCCTTTGTGCACAAGTTGTCTGAAGCTAATGACAGGTGTATGCTGTTCCTGCACAAACCTGCCACACCCCATCATCCACGGTATGCAGGTCATGGACGTCAAATGATGGGTATGGGTACGCCTCTGTGAACGCATCCTTGGCCAGCTGCATCCAGGTGTCATCCCCCATCACCACCTGGCGGCCAGCAACAAACACAGCATGCCAGCAACAGTTGAGAGACTGCAAGTGTTGCATGGACCACAACAGCAGATGGCTGCAGCATGCAGGATGGAAGGTGTTGCTGCCTCAGAAATTTCCCAAACAGAGGGCAGCGCTCGCTCCGTCCTAGCTGCATGTCTTGCACTCATGTTTCCCTCTCATGGCATGCTATCATCGTTGCTGTTGCTGTGAGTGTGAGTTGGAGATGGTGCAGCATCAGCCAGCTACTACTGCTGCCCACCAGCCGCTTTCCTTGCATCAGCAGCTGCTGCAGCAAGTTGTCTTCTGTCAAGGTTGACGCAGAAAAACTTTGACCAATGTCCAGAAAGGTCGGTAAACCACCCTGCAATGAGATCAGAGAGAGTTTACCGTTCATGGAGTATGACTGCTTGGTTGCTTTGTCAATACACAGACGCTGCGGCAGACTGTTGGGCTTCTGCAAGCATCTAGTCACAGCAGCAGCTACTGGCCGCTATGGCTGGGACACCAATATGGTGCCTCCCCAGAATCCATATACACAGTTTCCAGACGCTGTGGGCCACTCTGCTCACCGTCAGCAGTGCCTTGAGTCTGCTCATGGTAATTGTGGGGGTGTCGGCGACAAAACGGGCAGCGACAGCTGCAGGACCCTGCCAACACAGCACCACAGCATCAACACTCTAAATGCCGGGACGGCAATCCCATCGTCTCCGGCAGCATGCCTGAAGTCTGCAGCTCAGCAACAAGCATCCAAGGGTGGTTCCCCCAGCAGCAGTTATGCAACTTACAGCACTAGCCACATGAGCCACTGTCTTCGGCAGCTTCCCACTGCAAGAGCCGTAGCAATTGCTGCTTCCACACAGAAAATCGTAGCGCAAAGCATCCACGATCAGCACTACTGCCTTGGAATATGACTGTTGACCACTGCATGTCTGTGGGGAGCACTGTGATACATCTGGGAGCTCTATACGGGTCAAAAGAAAGCCTTTGAGAAACACCAGCACGACTAAGACGTGTAGGATGGTGAGCCCCAGAATCCTGGTCGAGAGCCTGCTCTGTTGCATCGCATTAGTTGCTACTTGTCTGCACCAGGCATAGCGCTGTTTGGCTTACAAAAATCCGGCAACCAGTGGCCAACACAAACCAACGGTATTCACATGCACTCATCTAGACATGGATTCCCTTCAAAGGGAAGCATAGTCAGCGGCCAACCGTCGATTCTCGGTTAGAGCAGGCTGTCACTGTTGGGAGTAAAGTACACGTGGCAACTTAAGATATGACACGGGTCTGTGACCTCAGAATGGATTATAAATGAGCACTCGCAGCTTGCACACAGGCTGCAACTTGGCTGCTGCTGCCACTGCTGCCACTGCTGGGTACAACGTCTGAACACAACCTGACAACTTGTTAATTGGATGGCAACGTAGTCACTAGTAAATGATTTGCACTTTGTCATTCATTACGGCTATTGTCATGCTGATGAGCAGTACCATGAACATGTGACAGGCACTTGTAAACCAGATAGAGCCATGCAACATCAGTGGAGCTGGCAAGTGAACTAACATGCGAGGAGGCCGCCATCCAGAGATGATGGTGCCATACTTGCCCGCTGAGTTTGAGCCAGAGATTCCTCGTATAACATCACTTGGAGCTGCCCGAGCATTGCTTGCTGCCACCTCCTCCAGCAGTACACCTGCACTGCGTCCGTACTCCTCCCAAGGCCGCATGCATGCAAGGCAACTTCCATCAGACCGTGAACAGACCGTGAACAGACACAAGCAACTAGCTGCAACATGTGACACTGGCCTTGGTCTCCCCATTGGACCGCTATGTGCTGCACTGCTCTAATTACTGCTGCCATCGACCATCACGTATACACACCTGGCAAAAGACCGTTTTTTCAAGCGGCTGGAACGTCAGCAACTCATAGGTTTGATCATCGCGTTGTCTAATGTGGCCAAGTCGATATGCGCAGCTATTGGATAGCTCCGGCAGCACTGGCAATGCGTTCTTGACTACTCTGTGCAGTCCCCAACCCTTAGCTCAGCTGTGGTCTGATAAATCAATATGACTGTAGGTCTGTGATGTTACTGACATATCATGGCAGCATGGACACAAGGCACATGAATTCAGCTCACGAGCAAGAGGTTTTTGGCATGGAAAGTTTCAATACATATGCTGATCAGCCGAGGAACTGCAGTTGGCCAGCTGGCCCAGCACCTTGTACTGGGTGTAGGATCGGTCTGCTTGACGGCATGTAAGCCCAGGTGATTTATTCAGTAAACCAACGGTGTGTGGGGTGGAGGTGAGAAGTGCAGCAAGTCCAGGCATCCAGGAGCAGTTTTATAACTGCAGGTATGACGGATACCGATGTGTTCCCCGTCATTCAGCAAAGATGTTGCGATTCAGGCAAGGAGATACATGTAAAAGAAATATAGTGTAGATTGCAGGTGGAGCAAAGTACCAAGCAAGGCAGCGTCATGAAACGGCAGATCACAAGCAAGCAATGCTGTAGCAGTTAACCTAAGTGGAAGCAGTAAAAGTCACTGCAAATGCATATACAATACAAGCAACACGCACACACACACGTACATACAATGCATTTGCAGTGATCTTTTGCAGTGACTGTGTGGCACACAAGAAAGTATACTATCAAGAATTTACTTATGTTTGGGTGTAGCAGATGAGCAAAAATAAATGAGGTCTTGATAGGTGTTTGAAGATAAAAGGGGGAAAATACTCCAACTCCAACCCCTCCCGGCACTGGCCAGTGAGCCAGCCAAAAAAACCATAGTTAAATTCACTCAAGTCTTGTCATGGACACGCTTGTTGCCTCGCCACACAGCTACATATACACAGCCTGCAAGATGAGCCTGCGAGGCTCATCAGTGACTAAAGGCTTCAGTTCAACTGAACTAATATGATATTAGTTGTTCATGCTGGCCAAAGGTCTACAAGCGGTTCATAGATGATGGCTCCTTTGTCGGAAAGAGATATTGTGATGCTTCGTTGATGCTCTCAACAGCGCACCACCCAACACACGCATCACCTGGGACCGTCACATCAGTGCCTGTCTGTCTAGCAATGGTCTGACATGTGGTTGCATGGATATACTGACTGTAGGCCAACATGGGGCCTTTTAGTGCCTTGTTGTGTGCACATTGAGAGACCTTACAACAAACAGTACATGTACATCTAACATTAACGAGTGTTGTGGGATGTACATGTACCGGTTGTGAGGTCTCTGATGTAAGTGGCATCTGTCAAAGCCCCCGGGTGTTTAGACCTTGCAACTGTTTAAGAATACAAAACTCTTGACGGTTAAGGAAGGAAGGCAGAGGAAGGAAGGAATTTACCCTTTCCGGCCGCAAGGCCCTTGGGAGAGGCCCTTGACGGTTTTTCAATGGACTCAATTCACCGCCATGCTACTTGTACAAGGGAAGCTTCCTTGGAATTGGCGCGCTAATGGATTGCACGTGTGTACCCTACCGTACGGTAAGTTACAGATTGATAGGCATATGGTTTATGAAGTGATTTTCCCATAACCATCCCAGCAACTGCTCTCTAGGACACAGGTGCCTGCCATTGCTGAAGAACGACTGCTAGGCACCAGAGCCTGCTGCCGCAGTGGAGACCCTTGTCAGCAGCCTTGCCTGTGGCAGGCAGCAGCCAGCACGATCTTTAAGGCCAAGCGAGCTACCGAGGTGGGCTGTGGCAGCAGAGATTGCGGTCAAACACTGTGTCACGGGGACTGTATCCGAAAGTCCAGCTTGCTGGACTGGAGGACCTCTACTGGAGTTATAACTATGTAACCATCCGTGCGGCTGCTCATGAAAGTGTCGAGTCTCAAAAGAACGTCCTGATGGCAAATATATGTCGTATGGATTATGCTGGCAATGTTGCGGAGGTAGCGAGCAGCAGCGAGCGTTGCAAACTTGACTGGTGCCTCCACCGGCGTGCACAGTCAGTAGCGTTTGGTTCTACATCGTAAACTTGATTGTGCGTGCAGCAACTAACTTGTGGTTGTGGCAGCTAGAAGGGAATCGAGGTAAGGCAGCTGCTCATCGTGTTTGCTGTTGTGCCGTGGGCGGTGTATCTGTTGTTTGAAGCCCAAGCTGAACTATAATATCAATAATGATAATAAAGAACCTGTTTGCGTGTTTACAGGGACTTTGGCTGCAGCGTACGCCCCGTAGGTGCTGTCGAGAGTTGCAATTTAGCTGTCTGCCGATGCAACGCTGACAGCAGCGGCTTTGCTAGCAGGTGCTGTAAGTGTAAGATCAGGTGAGATCAGGTTAGTTGTGTGGTCGATTGGGTGCTGTGCGTTCAACTGAGCTTGAAACGAGCGGCAGCTGTACTGTATGCTGCTGCGGACAAAATAGCGGGGCGGAATTTAATGTTGGCGTATCTTGGTTCAAGGTACTTGTTGGACCTCGTCCTGGTCTGGCTGTTGAACACGGTGTTCGTGTATCCGCAGGCAAGGGATAGCAAGGCTGTCAACTGGTGTTGGCATGGAGTCTGTTGCGACAGCCACTGCTGCAAGTCCAGCTGGTACAAGTCAAGCCGCTTTGGCAGTCGCCAGTAGCATAAGCGACCTACAGAGCCCCGGTCAGCCTACCTGGCGGCAGACGATGTGGTCTTGCGCAAGGCCATGTCCTCTTGCAGGGCCGTCTGTTGACAACCACTGGCGCTGTCAACAACTTGTGTCAAGCCAACAAGTGGTCTTGCGCATGGCCATGTCCTCTTGCAGGGCCGTTTGTTGACAAGCACTAGCGCTGTTGGCAGCTGGTGTCAAGCCAATATGTGGTCGTGCGCAAGGCCATGTCCTCTTGCAGGGCCGTCTGTTGACAACCACTGGCACTGTCAGCATTGTTGAGCTGGTGTCAAGCCAACATGTGGTCTTGCGCACGGCCATGTCCTCTTGCAGGGCCGTCTGTTGACAATCACTGGCACTGCCTGTCAGCAGGTGGTGTCAAGCGAACATGTGCTCTTGCGCAAGGCCATGTCCTCCTGCAGGACCGTCTGTTGACGATCACTGGCACTGCCTGTCAGCAAGTGGTGTCAAGCCAACATGTGGTCTTGCGCAAGGGTCATGTTCTCTTGCGGGGCCGTCTGTTGCCAATCACCGGCACTGTCAACAGCTGGTGTCAAGCCAACATGTGGTCTTGCGCAGGGGCCATGTCCTCTTGCAGGGCTGTCTGCTGACAATCACTCACTGGCACTGGCGTTGACTGACACTGTCAGCAGCTAGTGTCTAGCCAACATGTTATGGTCTTGCGCATAGCCATGTCCTCTTGCATGGCCGTCTGTTGACAACCACTGGCACTGCCTGTCAGCAGGTGGTGTCAAGCCAACATGTGCTCTTGCGCAAGGCCATGTCCTCCTGCAGAACCGTCTGTTGACAACCACTGGCACTGCCTGTCAGCAGGTGGTGTCAAGCCAACATGTGCTCTTGCGCAAGGCCATGTCCTCTTGCAGGGCCGTCTGTTGCCAATTACTGGCACTGCCTGTCAGCAGGTGGTGTCAAGCGAACATGTGGTCTTGCGCAAGGCCATGTCCTCCTGCGGGACCGTCTGTTGACAATCACTGGCACCGTTAGCAGCTGGTGTGAAGCCAACATGTGGTCTTCCACAAGGCCATGCCCTCTTGCAAGGCCGTCTGTTGCCAATCACTGGTATTGTCAGCACTCAGTGTCAGGCCAACATGTTGTACATGTGGTCTTGTGCAAGGTCATGTCCTCTTGCAGGGCCGTCTGTTGACAATCACAAGCGCTGCCAACAGCTTGTAAAAGAAATTGAGCCATGCAACAAGTTGAGATGCAATGCACAGCTTGTGTCAAGCCAACATGTGGTCTTGCGCATGGGTTGTGTCCTCTTGCAGGGCGGTTTGTTGACAAGCACTGGCACTGTTTGCAGCTGGTGTCAAGCCAACATGTGGTCTTGCGCATGGGCTGTGTCCTCTTGCAGGGCCGTCTGTTGACAATCACTGGCACTGCCTGTCAGCAACTGGTGTCAAGCCAACATGTGGTCGTGCGCAAGGCCATGTCCTCTTGCAAGACCGTCTGTTGACAATCACTGGCACTGCCTGTCAGCAGCTGGTGTCAAGCGAACATGTGCTCTTGCGCAAGGCCATGTCCTCCTGCGGGACCGTCTGTTGACAGCCACTGGCACCGTTAGCAGCTGGTGTGAAGCCAACATGTGGTCTTCCGCAAGGCCATGCCCTCTTGCAAGGCCGTCTGTTGCCAATCACTGGCGCTGTCAGCACTCAGTTTCAAGCCAACATGTGGTCTTGCGCATGGGCTGTGTCCTCTTGCAGGGCGGTTTGTTGACAAGCAGTGCCATGCAGCTGGTGTCAAGCCAACATGTTGTCTTGCGCAAGGCCATGTCCTCTTGCAAGGCCGTCTTTTGCCAATCACTGGCGCTGTCAGCACTCAGTTTCAAGCCAACATGTGGTCCTGCGCATGGGCTGTGTCCTCTTGCAGGGCCGTTTGTTGACAAGCACTGGCACTGTTTGCAGCTGGTGTCAAGCCAACATGTGGTCTTGCGCAAGGGCCATGTCCTCTTGTAGGGCGATATGCTGACAGTCATTGGCAGTGTCAGCACTGTTGGCAGCTGGTGTCAAGCCAACATGTGGTCTTGCGCAAGGCCATGTCCTCTTGCAGGGCCGTCTGTTGACAATCACTGGCACTGCCTGTCAGCAGGTGGTGTCAAGCGAACATGTGCTCTTGCGCAAGGCCATGTCCTCCTGCATGACCGTCTGTTGACAATCACTCACACGCACTGCCTGTCAGCTAGTGTCAAGCCAACATATGGTCTTGTGCAAGTCCATGTCCTCTTGCAGGGCTGTCTGCTGACAATCGCTGCCACTGTCAGCAACCTGGCACTGTTGGCACCTGGTGTCAAGCCAACATGTTGAGTGAAATAGGGCAAAGCACGCAAAATCGACGAAACATGCCTCACTGCATGCAGTGCTTGTCATGCTCCCAATATGATCGCCGCCAGCCACCGACATGTGGTCTTGCGCAAGGGCCGTGTCCTGTTAACAGCAACGTTGCTGTTGCAGGGTCGTCTGTTGATCTTGCAGGGCCGTCTGTTGACAATCACTGGCATTGTGCACACACTGTCAACAGCTAGTGTCAAGCCAACATGTGCTCTTGCGCAGGGCCGCGTCCTCTTGCAGGGCCGTTTGTTGACAGTCACTGGTAGTGTCAACAGCTAGTGAACGAAGAAGTTGAGTAGTGTCAAGCCAACATGTGCTCGCCACGTTGCAGGGCCACATGTTGCGACAAGTGTGAAAGCAACGGCGTGAAAACTGCAGTTCCAAGACCCACTTTCGGACTAGCGAGCACAGCGAGCCGTACTTGTCCCAGATAGTGTCGTGTCATGACAAGCTGGCGATATCAAACGTCGACAGCCGGTGGCTGCAGCTTTGGGCTCCCAATGCAAGCACTGGTAATAAGATAATGTGTGCGGTACTTACTCGGCATTGATTGACTGTCTGTGAAGTTGTGCTTGTTCCTTGGATATATCTCTGCTGCCGCCCTCATTCTTATTGTTTCTACCCCCCTGATCACGCTTCGGCTGCAGCACAATGTTTGTGAACTTTTGGCTCATGTTTGAACGCTGCCGCGTCTGAACATGCTGGCTGCTGTGTCCGTGGCAACCCTGAGTACTTTGCACACGTTCGCAGCAGCGGCAGCAGCAACGTGCAGCCCAATACGTCATATGTGTTTTTCTACACAATTGTCAGCTGGTGGTTTTGGCGATGTATGTCGTGAACGGATGAACAGTTGTTCGAGAGCAGTGTCTGCTGCTCCACGACGATTTAGTGCCTCGTTAACCAGTGGTCCGGTATTAGCAGCTGCTGCAAGTGCTAGAAGCTTTGCTACGCGTTCCGCAGACGATGGAAGGCCCAAGTTACCAAAGGATATGCTGCATGTGAATGGCATAGGCAAGTGTTATGCCAAGGTTCTTCGAGACATGCATGGCATTCAGACAGTACAGCAGCTGAGCGAGAGGGTAATAGAAACGTTGCAAGCAACGGATGGAAAAGTCAGTGGTGCGCCTGCGGTCAAGCTTTTGCAGGTAGGGCCTGAGCAACTGAGAAGCCAAAGCCAATGCACTTCCTTGTACATTGCAGCTATCCGGCCTTTGTGTGGCAGCTTGCATAGCAGTGACTTGTTGAGCGAAATTTGCATAGGTTGATAGTGTCAAGCCATCAATGCATGGTGTTCTTGTGGCATTCCGCACTATCATTCCATCAGCAAGTCCTTTGCAAGGAGAGTGGCACACTCCTGGCATAATCAGCAAACGAGTGCTGGCCCACTTTGCTGGTCACTGTTCTCAGGGGTATGGGATCAAGCGTGTGGATCATGCTCAGCGCGTCATACAACATCTCACATCATTGTATGCCCCAGAACTGCTCAAACAGCTTCAAGCAGAAGATGCAACAGTTGACAAGCAGGGCAGGCCCAGCATGACTTTCTGTGTTGAAGGCAATATCAGTGCTGGCAAGTCAACCTTCCTGGGATACATCACACAAGGCAATGAGCAGCTGCAACAAGAGCTCGGGGTGAGCAAAAAACTCAGTAATCTCAAGGGGGGACCCCCACAGCAGCTGGCGCCATATGCAGCAAACACTAGATGGGAACCCATTGTCTGCATAAACCCGCGGCACTCTTTCAGGTATCTGCAAAAACTGGGTCACAGGGAGGTCAAGTTGGTCGCTGATCATCTTTTTTCACACTCGTTCTTCCAGGCAAAGTTTCAGCCCTCTGAGATCAAGTGGTTGTTTTGGTGGCATGTCTAAGCAACAGCTGGCTGTTATCCCCTGCTGTTGCATCAGGTCGTCCATGAGCCCGTGGAGCAGTGGCAGAGTGTGCGCACGGTAGAAGGTGACACACTCAACCTCTTGGACAAGTTCTACTCAGATCCGCCCAAGTATGCTTATACCTTTCAAAACTATGTCTTCATGTCACGGGTCCTGCAGGTGTGTGGCAGGGTGTACTTGCAACAATCTAATTCCTGCAGAGCGCTTGTAACGGCCTTCTGTATCAGGCAATCCTGCAAGACTCAGGTCGTGCCAGGCAGCTGAGTTGCTAGTTGTGCAGGTACTGAGCAGCCAACTGATTGGTGTCTTTTGGGCTGTTCAAGTAAGATTTGTGCCCTGCATCTGTCTGCAGGAGAAAAACAGTGCCGGCATGTTAAAACCTGTTCGCGTGATGGAGCGGTCAGTTTTCAGTGATCGCATGGTGTTTGTGCGTGCTGTTCGTGAGAGTGGCTGGATGGGTGACGTGGAGCTGGCCGTGTATGACAGCTGGTTCAACCCAATCCTGGAGCAGAGCCCGCACCTAAAACCTCACGGCTTTATCTACCTCAAGTGTGATCCATCAACGTGCATGGACAGGTTCGTGCCGACATAAACGAACCCTTGTGCGCCCTCAAACTGTTACAGGGAAGGGTTGGCAGGCAGTAATACACAGAATATGCAGTTCCTGGTTGTTGTGTATCTCGTATGTTGATAGATTTGGGCTCTGTTGAGCTGCTACACAGGGCCTCACCCACCAGAGACATGGGTGCATCAAAGTGCACTGGGCAGGAGACCCGTAGAAGTGGTGTACATGCGCTGCCTCATGCCAGACTCCATCAAGTGGCTCAGTGAATGTTGCGCAACTGCTTGTTCAGGTTGAAGTTGCGGGGCCGTCATGAGGAGGACAGCATCAGCATTGATTATCTTGAGGGGCTCCATGCCAAACATGAAGACTGGTTAGGAGCGGGCCAGCTGGCTTTTGATGTCCACGGCCGGCTGGGCAGCAAGCGCTCCAGGAGCAGCACCAGGGCAACTGGCCTGTTTGTGCCTGACAATCTCAGGTCCTCCCTGTATTACCTGGACAAGGATGGCCGCAGGGCCCCTCCTGATATGCACGAGTCCTTGCACCTGGCTCCTGCCCTGGTGCTCGACTGCAACAGAGATGTGTTAAACGATGAGAGTGCAAGGCAAGACGTGCAGGACAAGGTGATTGACTACATTGCCTTCATGAGGGAACACATTGCCTGGCAGCGGCAGCAGGCGGACAGCCTGCAGCGGTTGCGGGGCGCCATGGGCCGGCGCTCCTCTTCGGAGCTGTATGTGTGGGGGGCTGGGGCACAACCTGGCAGTCCTTGGGGGCAGCAGGAGGAGGCAGTCAACACCGTCAGGGAGACCTTGAGAGGGAGTGATGTCAAGGTGGTGCCAAGCAGCAGCGGAACACTAGCAACAAGCAATGGCAAGCCCAAGAGCAGAGAGCCCACTGGGTCATTGGAGGTGTTGCAAACAGCAGCTAATGCTGCCGCTCGACTGCAGCAGACAGCAGCAGCAGCATTATGTTTACCTGAAGCATGAAGATGCTCCGTGATACTGTGCAACAGAGGCCATGTCGTGGTCTCTCTCTCCTGGTGTACTCTAATTTTGTCCCGACATGCATGGTCCTGAAACCTCTACACCTGACAAAAAGTTGCGTGGCAGAGAGCATTGCTTTCTTTCAACCTCACAGTGTACCTTTCATTCAACAGTTCTGGTTCTGGAGAGCAGGTGGGACCAGAATCGGGTGTGGAGGAGGTTCCTGCAGCGCATCGCAACCCACTGCAGAATCTTGCCAGAGCCAAGGCTTGTTCACAGACGCACAGTTGTCATCATAGGCATGGCAGTTTGTGCTGGCTTATGCAGTGGTTCTGTCCAGTCTCAACATGCGGGTTACAGTAAATTGTGTCCTCTTTGTGATATGGATGCAGCATCATGCAAGCCGCCTGCATAAATGTGTGTGGGTGTTGTTAGCAGAGTCGTTGCTGCATGACCACTGGTGTGCGTCTCTCCTTCCTTGGGCTGTTGACCCGGTGTAGGGTCTTACGGGGTTCCGCGTCAAGGTGGGCTTGCGTGGCATGTACTACAGGCTTCTGAAACTGTCACAGCACCTGTGTGTGTGTTTTGTGCACTGTATGCATATCAGTATCAAAACCTCTGCATCAGCTCAATATCTTATAACCGACAATAACTGATCGGCTGCACATGATGATGATAAAGTTGATATACAACAGTGCCATATGGTTTGCATGGCAAGTATTTCATTCTGTTCAGTTGCATTGCCCTGGAGGCATGGTTGTAATCTGTTCGGTGATACTGTCCCAGCCGCTTCCAGCAGCTCCTGTGTAAAAGACAAAATTGAGCCATGCAGCAAATTGAAATGCTATGGCAAATGCGCTGACATGCTTTGGGGGCACCACCCTGGTGTGATGCTTGTGCCTGCCTTGGCTGTCCTTGATGCCCATCCAGCTGCCACCGACGACGGACGTCCTACACCAAGTATCACCTTCCATGCAACATTGGATGAGCCGGCAGATATATAGTGTAATGCATCTTACGCTATATGCGGCCTTGCAACCGCACACCTTGCAACCACACACCTTGCTTGATGGCTATGGTTACCAGCTTCCAATGGCCGTGCATGTTGTCCAGGTCAACTATTATCACTTCCATTAACCACTGCTGTCTCTATGCTTTGTACTGGTGAGGTTGTTGAGCAATGCCCCACTGCTCACCACAACGTGATGAGTGCCAGCATCATCATTCACATCGTCACAGGCATCTCTAGACCTCCTGGTGGGTGACATGGTCTTTGTCAGCTGCCCCTGCACTGGCCCATTGCTGCTGCTGGGTATCATACTGCCTGTGCCGTTTGGCCAAGTGCCCTTCCCTGTGCTCTTGCAACTTGGGTGTCTGCTGATCATGCCCTTGTCAACCTGTTCAACATGAACAGTGGCGCTGCGCCCAGAAAGGGCATCTGCTGCTGCAGAGGAGTCTCTGTGGAGGCTCTGATGACCCGTTGAGGGCAAGTAGTGCGCCCGAGCCTCACCAACCTGCCAGTGGAGTGAAGCAGCAGCAGTGAAAACAGCAGCAGAACCTTGATCATGGCAGGAGAATTGCGACACTATAGTGTGATGGCATAACAGTGTAATGCTGACCACACGGCAAACAAAGCACTGGCTGTATCAAATGTTCACAGAGTGTTGAGAAGCGGCAACAAACCAACCCGAAACAAGCACTGCTGTGAGGTGTGAGGGTGGCAGAAGCCATGGGTAGGTTATGACTCCCAGCTGCTGAAGCTTAACTGTAGCAAACATCTGCCTTTGTGCCCGAAGTCATCATGTGTCATGGCTTACCTGTATGAGTGCAGATCTGAAGCAGGGTGGCCCCACAAGCATGTTGATCATGATGATCGCCATCATCACCGTCTGGAAAGCAGGGCCCCAATCTGCAAACTTTGTGCCTGCTATGCGTGCCAGGCCCATGGCAACACCGGCCTGCAAATGATGTTCACAGCGGATGTCATGCTGTGGGATGTGCACCAGGAGCCAAGCGCGGTCTTTCCCTGTCTCACACTCAATTGCTGCCAGGGGAATTGCAGGGGCACAAACAACAGGAGATTTGAAGACGTCAGAGAGCGGGCGGGACCCTCACACCATTTCTGCTGACTAACCTGTGTTATCATGCTGAGCCAGAAGCACTGCTGGTGCTTGTCTGCTTTCATTCCTCCAGCCATGCAGCCTAACCAGCTGCCTGATGCAAGAGCAGCTAGGCGCACCAGGAATACCACCAGAGCCACCCACACGCTGTCAGCTATGGCAGCCTGCAATATACAGCACAGCTGTCAGTTTCAAGCGGGTGGCACTGCTGCTTGCATCGCTATGTATATTTTGATTCTTGACTGGCAGTGAGGTGCTGTAGTGCTGCAGAAGGCAGCTGACAGCCTTGCACAGCCCTCCAGTCCCTCACCAGTTTCAGTGATGCTCCAGCCAGGCCAAAGAATGCAACATTTGTGAGTGCCATGATGCTGTTGATGAGACCTGCCAGCTCATCCTGTGTGCTGTCACTGCTGCCAGGGAGCCTGCAACACACATTTGATGGTGACAGCAGCCTGGCCACACTGCAGCACTGGGCCTGGACTGGTCGGAAGCGCATTCTAACAGAAGTACAGCCTTGGGGTGATCTTGTAAACGCCAACTGCATCATTCTCTACCAAGCAGGATGCTGCCATGCCAGTCAACTTCACACATGACGTACGGCTGCTGCAGCTTGTGATCCGCAACACCTGTGATACTCAGCGCTGCCTACCTTCTGTTGGCTAATAACATGCCCGCAGTCACACATGCCAACAGAGGTTCTGCTTCCAGTGAACGTATGATGCTGAACACAGCTGTTGACATCAACAGCACAAGCACCTGCTTGCACCTGCAATCTCAGGCAATGCCAACAAAGATTGGAACAGCTGTTTGGTCATGCTGTGGTTTGTTGCTGTTTCTGTCGAGGTGCGGCAACTGCTGGCAAGGTAACAAGCAATGCTGTGCTCATGACTTCCTGCAGGCAGTGTTCAACCTGCTTTTATGGTGCACTGCTTGTGTTGCAGCAGTGACAGCCTTGATGCTGACCGTACCTGTTCAAAACTGCTGCGTGTGAAACGCCCGCTGCGAGTCTTGTAGCTGCCAGTGCTGATGCCACCTTGGCGTGCAGCTGGTACTGCAGTGATAGGCTGATAATGTAACCACCCAACAGGCCACCAGCAAGCGAGACAACCACACTCAAGAACGGGAGCAGCATGTGAATGACACCGAAGTCAGATGATCCGCTGTGAATGATCTGCGATAGAAGATACAGAGACTTGCAAAGCCATGCCAAGTGCTGCAGACCATAAGCAGCCCTGCACTCTGATCTAACAGCCACATATCAGACAGCACAGAATGCAGACTCTTCACAACATGCCAACACTCTGCAGCGGCATTCACAGACAAGCAATTCGCTTTCTATCTGCACAGAGTCTCATTGCTCTATGTCTGGCAGCCCCTGCCTCAGTCTCACCACGGGCACAAGCTCCATGTTTAGAGCAAACAAGACGATGACAACAACGTCCTTCAGCACCACCACACCCATCACCAGGGACGCAAAAGGCCCTTTGGCATCCATCTCCTTCAACACTGCTATCTGCAGATCAAAGGCCATGCAAAAAGCAGCCTGAAGTCAATGTCATGGACACGGCACAAAGTGTTTGCCACAAAGCCAGGCTGTGCCTGCTATGTGCACTTGCCTGCAAGGCAGGAGCTGGCACAGTTTTGAGGAGTGGCAACTGTGTAGGTGTATAGCGACCCTTACTTGCTGCATGTACAAGTGTGCAGTCATAGTCATTGGGTTGACTTGTGCAGACTAAGCCATTTCATAGCTTGAAGCGTGCTGCAGCAAACAAGGTGTGGTCACCTGTGCGTGCAATATCTGTTCCACTGGTGTTGCCCTGTGCTGCTGCTCACCGCTGAAGCTGGTGACCTAGTCATCATGAGGGTACCGCCTAAGCTTGCAACCGCCGTCAGCTGGCCACTGCTGACAGAGCCTAGGGCTGGTGTAAGAGAGGCTGTCCACTTCACTGCCCAAAAGCAGAAGATCCAGGTCATGGCACAAATACCTGCTGTGATAGACACCACCTGCAATTCCACTGGCGTCAACAGGTCTCATATCAGGTACAAGCAAATTGAGTGCTGAAAGCACAGAGTTCCACCGAGCGGTGTTCAAGGTGCCCCAATGCAAGTGTTGCACTATTGTTGCATGTAGGCCATCATACCACGCACTGGAACCTGACCTGTCTCTTTGAACGATTGAGCTCTGCGAGCTGCAGCTCTGCTCCTGCTGCGAGCCCAATGATGCCCAGACATGCTCCCTCAATGATGCTCAGGTCCCGAACAAAGTCTTGGCTGAGGATGGCCAGCACATAGGGGCCACAAATGATACCTGACGCCAGATAACCAGTTATCTGAGGTAACCTAAGCTTGTTGGCAGCTCTTCCAGCATAGTAGCTGAAGGGTGACAGGACAGCAGCTATGAGGAATGCCTGAACAGCATGCTGATGCCACATGCTAGTGACGATCCGGTCATAACCAGCGTGACATGCAGGTTCACCAGCCTGTAACTCTTTCGCATGACACAGCAGTGCTAGTGCGCTCGCTTGATCACAGGCAGGTGCGTCGGTTAGAAGCTGGTCCCAACCATGTCAACTAATTCAACGAGCTCCAGCTGTGTTGCTGGTGGTCGGAAGAAGGTGCCGTTATCAGAAACAATTGCAATGTATTAAAGTTCTAAGAAGCAGAATGGAGGCTTACGGAAACGGAGGGGACCAGAGACATATTATGGTTTAAAACCAGCCAAACTGCGACTCCAAACGGCGGGCAGTGAAAGCGCCACTTGCAACAGAATATTACCACAAAATCACGAGGGCCACGCGCTGTGGCCGTCCCGGAGAAAGAGGGGTTGGCCACGCCCCCGTCGCTCCAGCTGAAGGGTACCGGTACAGTGTGTACACATGTGCCGCGTGCCTAGGCACGTGCCTAGCTGCCCTGAGCAAGCTGTTGCGCAGCAGTCGGGGTCCTAGCTCGCATGCGGGTCACAGCTCACCGAAGCAACCGGGTTTTTTTTTTGGCAGTGACACAGCTCATGCATGAGGTACCGCCCGCAAGCTTGCTTATTAAGCCTTAACAAGGCTTAAGCCTTCAGGGGGGGCATCCTGCCCCCCCTTGGACCCCCCTGGCAATCCTTCACTCTAGCCGTCGCCAGTGATACAGCGCAGCCACACCCAAAATCACAAGCTGTGCAGGCAGTGCCGCACTGGCGGTTTGCAACTGAGCAGTTGCAGCATGAGGTACCTCCAGCAGGGGGGGCATCCTGCCCCTGCTTGGACACCCCCTGGGATTCTTTCACTCTAGCGCATTTGCCATTGCATTCGATCTTGCTGCATGGCTAATTTTTTATCACTCTACTAGTAACCGTTGCCAAGGGCATCCTGGCCCCCCTTGCAAGTGGGTAAACTTATAAAATTCAGTACACGCACCAAATTTTGAAAAAAAGGCTACATTTAGGGAACAACATCCTCCTCAAATCACGGCTTTCAATTCCTGAAAGAAGGAGAACACCCTGGTTTTTGTCATTGCTGATGAAGTGTGGCTGTTGGGCTAGAGTGAGGTTAGGGGGGGTCCAACACTCTTAAATGCATCCTGCCCCCCCTTGCAGGTGGTTAAAGTTATAAAATTCAATACACGCACCAAATTTGAGAAAAAAAAGCTACATTTAGGGAAGAATATCCTTCTCAAATCACGGCTATCAATTCCTCAAAGAAGGAGAACAACCTGTGATTTGTCATTGTTGATCAAGTGTGGCTGTTGGGCTAGAGTAAGTTCCCAGGGGGGGTCCAAGGTCCCCCCTTGCAAGCGGGTAAACTTATGAAATTCGATATGAGCACTGAATTTTAAAAAGTCAGACTACATTCAGGGAAGGAGATCCTCCTCAAATCACAGCTATCAATTCCTCAAATAAGGAGAACAACCCGGTTTTTGTCATTGCTGATCAAGTTGTTGCTGTAGGGCTTGAGCTCAAGTGAGATCCCAGGGGGGGTCCAAGGGGGGGGGCAGGATGCCCCCCCTGCAGGCAGTTACATTCTGTACAGGTGGTTGTGATGCTCGGTGCATTGTTCATTTGGTGAGCTTTGTGTCCTTTTCCTCCTGTTTGCTTGAAATTTTTATTAAAAAGCAGCTTATTCTGAATATACTACTACTACTACTACTACAAGTTACCTCAAGGGTTTCCACCCGAAAGGAGCCAACTGATGGCTCATGGGGGCACATCAAGAAGAAACAGAAACCAGATTCAATCCGGTTGAATATCTGCAAGTTCAACTTGCAGAAGATCATCAGACTCAACCTCCAACTCAGACTCAGAAAGATCATGAAAAACATGCATAGGTGCATATGGATTGCAACGCAACAACCAGCACAAATGAACAAATGCAGCCACAAGACGCTTATCCTGACCCATGAAACGTGCCATATGAGGACCAGCTGTAGTGATAGAGTGATGCAAGGTGTCATGGCCACCAAACTGCTCAAACAACCGGGGAAAACGGGACCGCACTTGAGTGTACCA
>JABEVS010000146.1:0-137848 GCA_018290735.1 Coelastrella sp. MACC-549
AAGGGGGAAACCACCTGAGAACCCCTCCCATACAATGCCGAGAGCCAAGGCCTCCGTAGAGTCCTAGGTGGGGACATCTCGACAAGGGTGACTAAGTACATTCTCAAGCCACTTTCGATCCACACCCCAGCAGAGTCGGGCGCTTGGCATTGTATAGGAGGGGTTCTCGGGTGGTTTCCCCCTTCACAATTGAGATCGGATAATCATGCACTCCGCCTTGTCCGAAAGTGGATTGAATTCACTGGGTAGATTTGAGGCGCGGGGCCGATGGCAGTAATGCTATGGCTGCAAAGTACTGATTATTATTATTAGTAGTAGTAGTAGTAGTAGTAGTATAATACTCACTGAGTGTGGTGTCCTCACCTAGGACTCTACGGAGGCCTTGGCTCACGGCATTGTATGGGAGGGGTTCTCGGGTGGTTTCCCCCTTCACAATTGAGATCGGATAATCATGCACTCCGCCTTGTCCGAAAGTGGATTGAATTCACTGGGTAGATTTGAGGCGCGGGGCCGATGGCAGTAATGCTATGGCTGCAAAGTACTGATTATTATTATTACTCACTGAGTGTGGTAATAATATTTGCCATAGCATTCTGCCATTGTAAGGATCCTTCAAGTTTGTAATCTTGTAAAGGGTGTCACAAGAACGGTCCGACCGAAGTTAGTAAGTTACTAACCTAGCCCGGGGTAAGGATAGCTAAGGATATGTTCTTACTAAGGGGTAAGAATATCCTGTTGTACTAGCTACTTACATGCCCCCTGAGAGTACCTTCTCAACCTGGCAGGCTCCTGTCACACAATCATCTCGGATCCTCATCTCGGCATTGTATGGGAGGGGTTCTCGGGTGGTTTCCCCCGTCACAATTGAGATCGCATAATCATGCACTCCGCCTGATCCGAATGTGGATTGGATTCACTGGGTAGATTTGAGGCGCGGGGCCGATGGCAGTAAATGCTATGGCTGCAAAGAACTGATTATTATTATTATCTCCTCAAATCCTCGTGGCAGGGTGCAAGATGCTGACTAAAGACTCAGTCAAAGGCGACCTTTCATCTCATGTGATAGCAAAACCACTAGCATACTATACTTGAAGTATTCACTTGCTCCACGTATTGGCAAAGAATGAAGAGCGGAGGACGTCAGTCACTCTTGGCAGCCAGATCAGCTGAGCGTTCATGTTCACGATGACCATCGTTGCATGCAAGAATGTTACGCAACGAGCTTCAAGCATAATACGGCACAAGCACATGGTGAGTATACCCACTACTCGTAATCATGATCAGCCAGGGATTCAACTTCAAATGGGCCAGCATGACCAGCTGCAGCCAGCAGCTGCCCCTCAGGCGCAAACACCCTGTGCACAGCAGCAACCCTGCGCTTCTTGGCCCCCTTCCAAACCCCTAAGACCTGCAACTCAGCAGCAGCCTGGCAAAACCTGGCAGCAGCAGACAGCAGCTCCTGCTCATCAACCTCTGCTCCTGCTGCTGCTGCTGCTGGGGCACCATCATCTGCATCCATACTGCTGCCATCAGCAGCAACAGCAGCACGCCTCTTTCCAGTGCTCTGTTTGGGCGTTGTCTGGTCCTTCTTGTCGCTGCTGCTTCCACCACCTTTCCTGCCACCAACACTCACTTCTGCTGCTGCTGCTGCTGCTGTTTCTCTAGCTTCAGCATATCCTTTCGCTTTCCTGCCTGTCCTGGCCTTCCTCCTTTCTGCTCTTCCCCCAGGAGCTGCATCAGTCCCTTCGCCTTCCACATCACTCTCATCATCATACCCCACCAGTCCTAAACCCTCACTGCCTTTGAAGCCTTTTAAACCCTGGGCCTGGCAGAACAGGCCAAACCAATCAGTTACTGCCAGGCTCTCTTCCCGCTGACGCTGCAACAAAACATATGCTAGGCAGGTATCCTCCCAACCATCCTGGAGATCCAGCGGGTGACCCTTCAGCTTCTGGCCTGGGTTTGTGAGCGCAGCATGCACAGCACAAGGTGGAGCAGGGGACAGCATGCGAGTGACACTCTTCAGGTCATCATACACAAAAGATGCAGCTGCTGCTGCTGCCAGAGGACTGCTGCTGCTGATGGTGTTGCTGGCAGCTGCAGGGCAGGACCAACCCAGCATGAGCCTGGGCAGCACTGCCTCTAGCAGAGCTGCTAGCAGAGCAGCACATGTTGCTGCTGCTGGCTGCTCAGATTGCTGCTGCTGCTGCTGCTGCACACTTCCTGCAACAGCAGCAGCAGCAGCAGAAGCAGAAGCAGCACCCTGCTGATCATTGTGCAGATCTCTTGGCATGGCTTCATCCTCATAGTCCTCTGTGCACTGCTCGTCAGCATTCTGCTGCTGCTGCTGCTGCAGAAGGGCTGGCACTGATTGCCTAGATAACCTGCTGCCACCCCTGAGTGCTGCTGCTGCTCTGCTACTGACAGGACTGGACATCATGCCAGCAGCAGAGCTTGACAGAAGGCCGTCTCCTGTTGCTGATGCAGCACTCCTGCTGCTGCTGCGAGCTCTGACGGCTCTGGGTGATAGCAAATCTCCATCTGCTGCGTTACCTGCTGCTGCTGCTGCTGTATCTAAAGTAGGGAGTGTTGGCAGCTGTCCCCTGGTCCTGGTTCCTTCCCCAGAGGCAGCAGTAGCAGCAGCAGCAATGCCAGCACCCTTGGCAGCGGCAGCCAGACCGCTGCTGCTGCTGATGCTGGTAGCAGGCTTAGTGCTGCCAGCAGCAGCAGCAGCAGCAGGAGCAGTAGTTGGGCTTGATGCTGACATCATCCTCATCAGCCTCTGAGTGCGCTTGTTTCCCGCTGCTGCTGCTGCTGCCGGACTTTGCCCGAGCCCTGCTGCTGCTGCCAGGACTGCTGCTGAGCTGCCAGCTATCTCACCCTGTTCCACAGCTTGCTTCTTCTCGCCCTTCCTCCTCTTTGGCTGCTTTGCTGCTGCTCCATGGGCAGCAGCAGCAGCAGCAGCAGTGGCAGCAGCAGGGAACAACCTCTTGGGCTGAGCAGCACCTGCACCTTTCTTATTTGGTGTTTTGATCAAGCCAGGTACAGGTGCCGCTGCCAGCTCCTCAGGAGTGCTTCGTGCGCTGCTGCTGCTGCCAACATGCTTGCCGTTTGCATGATCTGGTGTGTTGGGAGCAAACCTGACATGCTTCTTCAGCAAACTGGCCAAACCACCAGGTGTTATTGCTTCCGCACTGCTGCCAGCAGCAGCAGCAGCTTGCTGGCCTTTGCTGGCTGGAGTGCTGATTGTAGACCCGCCATTTGCTGCTGCTGGCTCCAGAATGTCCTGCAAGGGAGCCAGCAGCTGCCAGTACTGATCAGCAAAGTCACCAAGCTGACCTTGATCACCTGACCACTGCTGCTGCTGCTGCTGCCGCTTGTGGCGCTTGTTAGGGCTGGTGGCACATTCTCCTGCTCCTGCTGCTGCTATTCCTGCTGATTCAACTGGACCAGCAGCAGCAGCAGCCGCTGCCTGTAATTGGAGCAGCGCCTGCTGCAGTTGACACACCAGTTTGCAGTCAGCTACGGCAGTATCTGCAACTGCTGCATCAGCTGCATCCTCATCATTCTCACTCCCGCTGCTGCTGCTGCTGCTGCCAGCATCCTCTGCTGCTGCCAGATCAGCTTCAGTAGACGCCCCGCGCTGCTGCTGCTGCTGCTGCTTCAGCCGCTGCTTCTGGCTGACTTGCACATCAGCGACCAACTCCAGCAGCTTCCCCAGCAGCTCAACACATTCAGCATCAGACAATGCATGAACTGCTGTCACACCGGCTCGGCTCCTCCCACTGCTGCTGCTGCTGCTGCTGCCAAGTACTTTCAGCAGCAGCTTGCCACAGACGCTGAGGTTGCCCTTCTTTTTCACTGTCAGGAAGTCGGGCTGGCTGGCTGCTGTGTAGATTGAGGGAAGCTGAAGAGCTGCATCAACATCAGCGACACCTGTGAACACAGCAGGTCAGGTAGGTGAGTAACTGGTAGTAAGCAAGCAGCACATGTAGACAATGCAACAAAGATGAATGTAATTAAATGTGTTTATTTACTATAGTATGTAAAGATCCAACATAGTAAAGAAACACAACAGTCATACAAATCATTGTGATGTATATATCAGCTGATTTAGTGTGGTAACAATTCTCGCCTGCTTGCGCTGCCCAAGCATACATGAATACACACCTGTGAACCGGGCCAGCATATCCAGCATCAAAACCCCAAGCCGCCAAACCCCATATGCCTGCATTGCCCCCCATACAGACTCCAGCAACACCCCAGCAGCAGCAGCAGCAGCATGCTTTCCCCTGCTGCTGCTGCTGCTGCTGCTGGTGGTTGCCTTGCTCACATAATCCTGAAGCTGCTTGATTGCTGCCATTGCTGCTGCTGCTGCTGCTGCTGCACTGGCAGCCTCATCACCAGCAGGACACTCTGCAGGACTCTCAAAACTGCTGCCGCTGCTGCCGACCACTGCTGCTGCTGCTGTTGGCTGTGACAGCAGGGATTTACAGCAGTCCAACAACTCCTCCGGCAAAAGCTGCTCGACAGCAGCAGCCACTGCTCTACGGCTGCCAGTAGCTGCTGCAGCGGCCAGGCAGCTGAGCTGCTGCTGCCTGAAGTGCTCAGTGCAAGCCAGTTGCAAGACCCTTTCTGCCATTGCAGCACTGCAGTCAACATCTCTGAAGTGCTGCAGTAGCCAGGCTGAAATGTTGGGTCCCAGAACCAGAAGTGGCTGAGGGCAAGAGAGGAGCAGTGACCTGCAGCAGCAGCAGCAGCAGCAGGTGGAGGAGAATGAGCAGCAGCGGCAGCAGGAAGAGCAGGAGCAGTGATAGCAGGGTGAAGCTTCAACACTGTCTTATGTTGGAAAGGCAGAAACATAAGAAAATCAAAATAATAAGTGTACGCTACTGCAAATATGAATTAGAATATATGAATTGATAGAACAAATAGATAAGAAGAAGTGTAAAATAGAAATAATGGAAATCATAATAACAATTGAAAGATGATAACGTAAAGCCATTGTAAGAAGAGCCACGCCCCTGACCTGTATACTTGTGCCACCTGTAAATTAGAATTACTTCAAGAATACAGAGATGAGTTACAGGAACATAATAATACATTTAAAATAGCAATGACAGATTTGATAATGAAACTCGCAAGAAAACAGAAGGAGCCCCCCTCACCTGTACAGTTGTGCCACCTGTAAATTTGCTGGTGGTGTTGCCGGTGTTGTCAGCAAGAACAATTCAGACATCAAAAGATAAAAACATTATAATAGATATTTAGCCTAGAAGATGAAAGCGTTATAATAGATAATAAGCCTGACATGATAAGAAGAGCTCACCCCCCCCCTCACCTGTACAGCTGTGCCACCTGTAACCTTGCTGGTGGTGTTGCCAGTGTGGTCAGCTGGGCCCGCCTGAGCACACCATTGGGCAGCAGCTGCAGCAGATGTGACGGCGTGATGCTGACCCCCAACACCAGCACTGCTGGCAGCCCAGAAACACGAGCCTGCAATAAGCAGACAGGTTGGCACTTGCACACACGCTCAACTTGCAAATCATCTAATCCTCCAAAAAAGTTTGCGCATGCTTGACTTGATCATGACCTTTGTAGCTGATGCTGGCGGCAAGATTCAGGAAGGCATTCAGGAGTCCTGCAGCTGCAACTTGACTGTTATTACAGCTCTGGTGAGTATGAAAAAGCACACATGGCCCATTCAGATTCAACCAAATAGAAATACACACTACCAGCAGCATGATATTGGACATAGAGTACCTGCATACAAACCCAGGCGCACAAGAAAGAACCAAGAGTGAGCCAGGTACAGAATTGAACGTAACTCAGATCATGTTTTCATGATGTTACTAAAACCCAGGCGCTCAAACAAGAACCAAGAGCAGCATAATACAGCAACGGTACAATGTAGAATGTATCAAGATCATGTGATATACTATGGTTCATATAGATAATCAACTAGCCTAGTTATACATCAATGAATAATCAACTAGCCTAGTTATATATAAATATATGACTAAGCAAGCACACCTCACTCAAAGCCACCACCAGCTCTTCCAGAGCCTCCATATCCCCGCTGTCAGCATCTTGCAGCACTATCACAGGAGCAGCCAGCTGCTTCACCTTGCTGCTGCTGCTGCTGCCTTTGGGACCGGCTCCCGGCCTGCCAGGAGTCTTCGCAGGTGTCCTTGCCCGCAGCTCACGAGCCAGTGTAGCTGCCGCTGCTGCTGCTGCCGCTGCTGGCTTGCCACGATGTGCCGTCTCTGCTTCGGCTGCCGCTGCTGCTGCCTGGCTACGTTGCGGTGTCGCTGCTGCTGCTGCTGCATCAACTTCCATACCTCTCTGACATTCATCAGCTGCATTGTGGAGTTCTTTGAGAACAGCTCTGGGCGTGGTAGCTACTGCATGTACTGCTTGCACATGCTTTGTGCGGTTGTGCTGCTGAGAGACGTCTTGCCACCAGGACAGGAGTGCAGGAACGTCATCAGCTGCTGTGGGCTCGCCCAAAAACGAGCGTAAGGCCATGTTTATGGTATGTGGTAAGCCAGATGATGCTCCTCGGGCAGAAACTAAAGCAACAGGATGCCCCTGTAAGGAACGGAGGAAAAGCAATGACGAAGTATCAGAAGCAGCGGCGTCAGTGCTGCGGTCAGTTGCAGATTGCAGACTGAGTGGCGCTGCTGTGTGAAGCAGCACTGTATGCAATCAGAAAGTATAGAATCAGGCAACAGTTGACAGGGTCTGAACAATAAGATGTACTAAAACTTCTGAAGATAAGTATGAATGATAAAGGAAACCATTCTGTTGGGAATCTCAGTCCTGTTATTGGCTCTTTAGCTTCGGAGGGGTCGCACGGCTGATGAGGCAAACGCCGCTGCTCACCTTGCTTGACAGCGTGTACAGTAGCTCTGCATACGTGGCTGCGGCATTGGTGATCGATGTCATACACAGAGCTACAATGGGCAGCTGGTGACTGCCGCATGGCAGCGTCCCTGCTGCTGATGATGGTGAGGGAACAGGTACTGCTGTCCCATCTGCTGTAGTACTGGAGGTGCTGCTGGGTCCTGCAGCTTTGTCAGATTGCATCGGTCCGTGTGTGGCTGCCCACTGCTGCAGCTGGGTGAATGCTGGTGCAAGTGTTCGCTGCCTCAGGTCCTGAATAATGTGGGAAGGTTTGATGACAGCAGGTTTGGTAGCAACGTCAACAGCTTTGAAAGTAATGTGACAAGACAGTGCTGAACCTGCTGACTCATGCAAGGAACAGATACAGGCTGACAACAACTATCTCCTTGACAACAGTTCAATGAAGATTATGGATATTACAGCTGCCGCCATTATGTTATCGCAGTGCTGGTGGAAGTAGGCTGTATGCAGAAGATCACCAGCCATTGGTACCTTGATTGTGGAGTTGATGCCCTGCCATGCCTCTTGAAAGGCACTCAGTTGCTTCTGTTGCTGACCATGAGACCCCGGGAACGCTTTCAGGTCCAGATCTGAACAAAGCAACGATCAAAGGCGAGGCAGAAATGCTTCAGTCGGCCAAAGAGAATGCTCACAGTACTGCTTGAGGCAGACTGTTGCTTACCACGGGACGCAAGCTGCAAGTCGGCTGATAGCTTGCATACACGTTGCGTAGGTCGTGGAGGTGGATCCCGTAGCACGACACAGCCAGAGCGCTTCCCTCCCTGCTGCTCATCAGCGGTTGGCACCCAGTCCATCTTTGTCTATATGATATAGTGGTGCAGGAAACCAGGGCCTTATTAGGCTCAATCAACAAAGCACACGGCCTGCTATTTAGCCGATTACGACAAAGATGAAGCTGCCGCGGGCCTCTCCGTGAGGGGCAGGATGTTCGCGGTGCACGCGGTCACCTAGGAGTGTGTGGCAGAACGCCAGCATATCCGGAAAATACCTTTTTCAGCGACACGTACAGCTCCCATACCTGCCTCAAGCGATCGAAACTGATTCGCGCTATGCTGGTTCAAAACTTGTTATGCAACATCGAGTTTCCTGCTTCGTTAGTTATGTTAATGATCATGACCTTTGGAAATGCCTTAATGTATGGATTGAGTTGGCCATCTGCACACACCAACGGGCTGAGTCTCTTGCACTGTATCATGCCTGGCAGTTTTCAGGCTTCCACCTCAACGCACGTAGACAACAGCTCCAGCACGTAGCTAAGCTCCCTGTCACTCCTTACTGCAGTTTCCACCAAAGGTATTACCCGAGCAGCTGCATACACACGCAGGAGATCACGCGTGATAGCTTCTGCTGCTTCAACACTGCTGAGATACTCTTGGGACAAGAACACTCCGTTCCAGGGCCTGCACACACAAACCGACAACTGTGACAAATTGTTCGATTAATGGATCGATGCAGCTCAGTTGAGCAGCCTTGCAGAAGCTTCAGTTGCTGGTAGTGTGCTGGTACTTACTGATGGCATCTGGTGCCAGGCGCCATCATTGTACCACTACTGGTTAGGCACTCCCAACCAGCAGCTGTTGTTGATAGAGCAACGAGTAGGCTGCACAACAAGTCATCAGGCATCGTCTGACCTCACCTGAACCTCATTTGTGCAAGAAGCCTCTTGCTTGGAACAAACACAGATCCCAGCAGCTGAGGTTGCTGCTGGCCGGCCTGGGTATATAACTCAGCGAACATGCTTTTTGCATACTCCAGGCCCGCAGTCAACTTGCCCATGTCTGTACCCATCTGCAGGGTACCACAGATTGAGCAGCAAATGTCACAAGGTCTAAGCTTGAGTTGAAGTTCACAGCCGCTAGTGCAGAACATATACAGCAGTGTTCCACCTCCTTTCATACATCGAGTCGTTCAGTCCTGTACAGAGTTGGGCGGGTGATGCCAATCTGTTGTGTGGAAAATATCCTTACAGCAATTCCACGTGTGACTGTCATTCTTTGTTGACTGGATGGTCCATTCTAAGTGATTTTTTTACACAGTTCATTCCAATCATAAAAAACAATTGCAGCAGAATCTTACCTGAAAATACACCCTTTTAACCAGCCCTGTCTCCAGTTTGGCCCTCAACCTCTGTCTCTCAATGCCTGCCGCTTTCTCATCTGGCAGGTATGGGTTAAAGGCCACAGCGATATCAGGCCATTTGCCTAGATCATTGCCATCTTTATGTGGTTGTTTGCTGTTGACTGAAGGGCGTTGCCGCTTTGCTGGGGCCTCATTTGACTGGCGAAGGCTGCGCAGTGCTGGCGGTATCAAGCCCTGAGACTGCTGTGCTTGAATCTGTTGCAGGGCTGCCACGGTGTCAAACTTCTTTTTCTTCCCGCCTCCACTGACGATCAAGACATGGCAAGATGCCTGCTGTGTTGCTGGGGGCTCCTGCAAGGTGTTTGTTGTTGCCGCAGCTGCTCTGGGTCCTGCTGCTGCTGCTGCTGTTGGTGATGGAAAAGGTGACAGCTGTGTATGCTGCTGCACTTGGGTGCTGAACTTCTGCAGCCTGCTGAATGTGGTTTCTGCTGTCCTGTCGTAGTTGTACTTGATTGAATAATGGAGGCACAAGTCAACCCCTGGTATGGCTTGCTGCAGAAGCTGGGCAGTCTGCATCAAATCATCGTCCTGTGACTTGTTTGTTACATTCAACCGCGTTATATTATGCTTTTTAAGGAAAGGGATCTGGCTCTCAAGGTCGTCCTTTGACTTGAAAAAGAGCTCCAAGCGCCACTGGCTGTGAACTCCTGACATCTGAGGAGGCAGTTGTTTAAGGCTGTTTTGGCTTGAGCTGCTCACAGGTCGCTGTGATAGCTGACGCACGAGCATATTAGTCGCGCTGCAGACGCTCGAGATCGTGTCAGCTGGTACAGCAGAGAGGCGTATGCAGCAGCTTATGTGGCTGGGACCAGCAGTGGGCCGGCTTTCGCCGAACAAGGAGGTGGAGTCGTAGACACTCTTGAATGAGTACAGCAGGAGAGTTTGCCCTCTTCACTTCTATGTGGCTTCCCTGTAGCATGTGCCACTTCTGGGCCCGAATGCTGTGCCAACTGACTAACGTGTCACGGGAACCCTCCCAGCACGCACTTGAAACATTGTTGCTTTGGTATCGTTGAAGCAACACAGCCAAGGAGCAACTGTAAGCTTGTCTCTTCGCAGCGATAGTTGCGCTGCCTACACTACTGAGCCTCTGAACTCAACGGCTTGCAACATACTTATTTATAAGGTGAGCAAAATAGCGAGTCGTGCTTTGAGTCGGCAGCATAGCGGCAGGTGCAAGTTCATCAGCGAGCTTCTAGCGACAGTACAATCGGTTGATGCCTGGACGTTGTCACCTTGGAGGCTGTACAGTGCCAAATATTTGCTTCAAACACATATGGGGCTTGGTATGCCGCATCCAGAGTACTTTTCCAACCACACGGCCTTCTCGGGCTACTGCTTTCCTTGCAACCAGTATAACAACAGGATTACTGTGCTCTCTAATTTGCATTATAGTTGCAGTTTGCTGAATGTGTGTACTCGTGACTTGCTGCTGCGATGGTTGCAGCGACATGGTCGATCTGAAGGGCAAGGTTGCACTGGTGACAGGAGCAACATCTGGCATTGGGCAAGTCACAGCAGAGTACCTTGCAGGTGAATGAACAAGTCTCTGTCAGAAATGGTGTTTGAGCCAGCCTACTGTGTCTGTTTCTTCTGTATGGGGAGCCCAATGCCTGTGCCGCAGACCTTTGCAGCAGTACCAACTCAGCGGTTGGTACTTCAAGCAGTTGCACTTCAGCAGTAGCAACCTTTCTGATAAGTCCATACCCGTTCTCAAGCACACTCTGATCTGTTCAGCTGGAACATGGACTAAGGCCGCTCGCTCGGCTTTCTGATGTATGTAGCAGTAGGTGTGCAGGCCTTGAGAAGTATTCAGCAAAGCAGGCCCCCAGATTGCACCACGAGCAGCAGCTGCTCCTTATCCACCCACTGTGCACAGCATACTGCACAGATCCGCTTTCTGATGCAACCGCAGCACAGCCATCATCTCGTATGATACCACCAAAGTTCAACTCAATTATGTATCTGACTGCAGAGCATGGCGCCGAAGTCATACTGGGTGTCAGGAACACCGAAGCAGGAAAGAAGTTGGCTCAAGAGATTATGTAAGCCACCATAAACAGCTGCAGCATCATCACACATGCAATCAACATCCAAGCCCATGAAGTCGGCTGCTCCCTGTTTGACCAAGCAAGTTACAAATCATTTGCACAGGTCAAATGGACAAGATCTGCAAGTTGCTTGGTCAAACAGGGAGTAGCCGACTTCATGGGCTTGGATGTTGATTGCATGTGTGTTTGCATTTGATCTGTGCAGTCTCAAAGCAGCAGCAGCAGCAGCAGCAGCAGGCATGACAGACGTCAGGCGGCATAAAACCTCCTTTCTGAGCAACACTGCAGCTAGCTGTAATGAGTCTACAGTAGGGCGGTGTAAGATAACAACACATACGTAAAAAGAAAGAGACAATTTCGCGTGGTCACGTTCTTGGGGTCCCTGATTCGAACTTCATCCTATTTCCTCGAAACAACACATAAAAGTTTTCAGGATTGTGGCGCATCATGTGCCTGTCCTGCAGGGCCAAGTACCCTGGTTCCAAGGTGGAGTGTGGGCCGCCCCTTGACCTCATGAAACAAGAAAGCGTGAAAGCTTTTGCAGAAGCCATCAACAAGCGGCCTGGACCGCTGAACATCCTGGTGAACAATGCAGGTCTGGGCTACACCAAGAAGAGCTTCACAGAGCAGGGAGTTGGCATGCTCACACAGGTGGGCACACAGGAGATTTCATTATGTGTGATATAGGGGGATAATCCTTTTTATTCAAAATATGTAAATCAGAATATGTACATCAAAATTTGTAAATAAGTAAATTTTGTTTTCATCTAGTGTTCTCAATAAATCATGGAAACGTTAAAAATTTGATCAAGAAATTTTAGAAATGTATGCGTGTTGCGAAGGAAACACAAGAAGCCGTCTTCATATGCTACAAGGGCTTAAGCAACAGCTGTACTCACATGCTCTGCAGAAGAAAGCTGCAAAGCCGCCAGCAGCTGTTCCTGTTGAATGCAGTCAGTATGTAAGCCCCAGCTGTATCAGCTGCCACCTGATGTCAGGTGTTTCTGCTGAGTGATATGCTGGTCCCACACGAGCGACTCTGTTGGCTCCTGTGGGGTGCCCCACTAGGGCCCCAGGCTGTATGCTATGCTATGGTATGGTATGGTATGCGTGTTATGTTGGTAAAACTGCTGTTGTTATGATTATTGCAGGTGAACCATCTGGGCCCTTACACACTGACTCGTATTCTGGAGGGGAAGTTGGTGGCCAGCAAGGCCAGGGTCGTCAACGTGGTCAGTGTTACACACAGATTTGCAAGAATAAAGTAAGCAGTTTTTCAATGCAGCTTGTGCCTGAATCATTATTATTATTATTATTATTATTATTATTATTATTATTATTATTATTATTATTATTATGATTATTATTATTATTATTATTATTATTATTATTATTATTATTATTATTATTATTATTATTATTATTATTATTATTATTATTATTATTTATTATTATTATTCTGCCAGCAACTTGACAATGCGCATGCCAAGTCACAGCAGCAGCATGCATCTCCATCACCAAAATTGCAGTGGCGTAAACGATCTGAAACAATGCAGTATACAGCAGCACTCTTCTTGGCGTTCACAAATAGTTTGCAGTGATAAAAATAATATTCTTATATTATTTTTGACAATCAAGCCATAGGCAGTGCAGAATGCAACCTTTGGTGCACACTTGACATCTGATACTCCATAGTTGTGATAGTACAGAGCAAACAGCTGCATACAGTACAGTGGTGAAAGCTGGGCTGCTGCTAGATATACCATTCACGTGTCAATGCCACTGCTGACTCTGTTGCTTTCACCTTTGCTGTTGCTGCTGCAACTGCTGCTTACAGAGATGCCAAGGCCCTGTTTACTGACTGGAGGTCCGGCTTCTATGAACACAACAAGCTGGCAAATGTCTACACTGCCTTTGAGCTGCAGCGCAGGTATGTCTCCCTGCTGCCTGCGATGCGGCATGGCACTGACTGTCCCTCCATCCAGCCCAGAGGTTTGTTATTCTAATCATCATGGAAAATATGTTGAATTGTTGCTAACCAGGTTCCAGAATCAATATCTCTCCACCAGCAAGCAACCAGCCTGCATAGAAATAAATTCCATGTAGAGAGTACATACACTGTGAGAAGATATTGCAGATATTGTCAGAAACACATAGCCCAGCAGCTGACACAGGGCAGAGCACTGGTGGAGTTTGCACTCTGGCCAGGCCAGGTTTGGTGCAACGCTTAAATTCTAGTGGTAGCGTCACCTGTTGGTAACGTTTGTAGGCAGCAGACAAGAGCTGCACGTTTGCACATACCCCTGAACTCAATTGACCAAGTTTCATAGGGAAGACTGACTGCAGCTCCTGCCAGTGCCCTGCTGCACTTATGGGAGCTGTGGTCGGTTCTTATCTTACACCACAGCAACAACACTTCGTTGGCTGTGGCTGTGGTGTTCATCTGCTTCTAGGCAGCTGTGAAACTGCCAAGTTCGCGTGATAATAGCATCACCAGGGTATTTATTGTGTACCATATTTTTATTGTATAATATTTATTACTCTGCAGGCTGGGTGCTCGTGGAATCCAGGCGGTTGCTGCAGATCCTGGCGCTGTGAGAACAAACATCTACACCAACAGTCCTAAGCTTGGCCAGGGTTTCATCAAGACCATGATTGACAACTGTTATGCCCCACCTGAAGATGGTGCACAGGTACGAGCTGCCAGCTTTCTGCCAGAAACCAGACGATGCAGACAATGTATATCCTCAAAGGAATGTTGTCCAGCTTGCTCAACTGGTTGTGGGCAACTCTGTAGTGTGCCTGTTTTCCTTGCTGTGCTTTTGGCTGCGGTGGGGCTTGCTGAGCTGCCAGAAACCAGATTAGGTATAAGATATATAGCTTTTGTAGCTTACAACGTATGTTATCATCCTTGCTCGATTTGTTGTGGACAATTCTGTGTTGGGCTTGATTTTCCTTGTCAAGGAAAACAGGCACTTTACAGAGTTGACCACGACAAGTTGAGCAAGCTGGACAACGTATAAGTATGCTTTTAATTACGGTTGGGCTTGCTGCATGGTGTCAGAGACAGCTGATTAAGCAAATGTGAATTCAGTGGGTCCCTGGAGCTAGCTGGATACTTATTATTCGGTCTCACAGGGCTTGTCAGTTATAAAATGGCCCTCAGATTGTGACGCTGCTTACAACTGGGACCCACAGGAAGCATATCGGCTATTGTCCTCCTCGCACAGCTTAAGGAATAATAATAGTCAATCAGGAAAAATGATATTGCCAGATTGCAAGATGGTTGGCTAAAGCTCAAGTGCTCCAGTGATAGTGTTGCTCTCTGCTGCAAATAAGTACATAATAAATAAACAATAAAATAAGGTTCATACTGTCATTCTGGCATATCTTCTTGGACCTTCTTTGGGACCAGGAGGGCTCCAGTCCACTGCAATTTGTTTTATATATCGCCCATCAGCCGAAGTAACTCTGCCATTGCCCCCGTCCCCCATTCCAACAACACACCCTGTTGCAGGGCGTGTGGTCCCAACCACAGACCATGCTGCAGGGTGTGTTGTTGGGATGGGGCACGGGACCGACAGCAGAGTTGCTTCTTTGCGATCGTCTGAGGGTCCACATGCACGTCAAATTGTTCGTTGCCGCATGAGGAACATCAAGGCGATAGAAGATTCTGGCTCCTGTGCTTCTGTCTATTCACCTACAATAGTGTACGAGTATGACAGACAGCTTTCGAACCCAAATGCGCTGCTTTTATCTGCAGGCGGTCATCTACTCAGCCACCTGTGACTGGAAGGCCGACCTGCGCAAGAAAAAGGACGGCTCTTCCCTGCTGCCTCATGAGGATTTGAGGTACTACGCACGTGGCATCTTCACATGGCCACAGGTGGGCTCGGACCGCTGGTATTGCTTGATAAAGACGTGGAGCAACTGCTTGGCAGGATCTTGACATTGTTGCGCATGTCACTCAGCAGTTGCTGACGGACCTTGGTAGGATTATGGGCGAGTATGACGCTGCAGTCACTAGTGCATCACCTGGGATCGCGCCAATGGATCTGGGACCTTGGCAGAGGTATCAGTTGACCATGTCACTCAGCGTTATTTCAGTCTTGTCATGTTACTCATTCAGGGCTGTCACACAGCTGCTTCTTGCATAAACCATTGCTGTCTGATTGAGTCTATTCTGTTGAGGAAAGTGTGACACACGCAGCATGTCAAAGGGCCAAAAGTGTTTAGGAGTATCAGTTGCATTTGTGTGCACTCCTGTCAGTCAGTTGGTCATTCCTGCCAGGCAATGCCTTTTTGTGTTTTGAGGGGCATTGGTCCGTCATTGATACCATCCAAAGGAGGGAGGAGTCCTCTTGATGTATCCTAGTAGCGACTTTGAATGAGCAACTAGAACAGACACTCCAGGCAGCATCAGATACTCCTCGCAGGCCAGCCACTGTTGCGCAACCCCGTTTTCGATTTAGTATCTGTCCTGTAAACAGTCTACTAGGACAATGTGGTGTGTGCAAATGTCCTGCAACAGTCTACTAGAACAATGTGGTGTGTGCAAATGTCCTGCAAACAGTCTACTAGAACAATGTGGGTGTGTGCAAATGTCCTGTAAACAGTCTACTAGAACAATTTGGGTGTGTGCAAATGTCCTGTAAACAGTCTACTAGAACAATTTGGGTGTGTGCAAATGCATGGTTGAGCATGTGTTTGCAACTATATCAGGGCACTGTAGCTCAAGCAATTGCATGTTTTGCTTTACATCCCCTGTATGTATTCTATTCAAGCAGTGTGGTTTGTGCAAATCCATATTTGAACATTTCTTTAAGCTTCAGTCTTCTGCAACAGTGTGGCATGAGCAATCTGCCTGTTTAATATGTAAATACAATCCTCACACAAGTACTCTGGTCCTGTACCTCATCTACTGTGCTCTATCAGTGCGGCTCGTGCAACTGCTGCTGCTTGCTACTGGCTCGTTGTGTGCAGGTTTGCAACGACTGGGCTCTTGGCGGGAAGGGTGCCTGGGGCAAATTCAAGGGCAACCTCTGGAATGCAGATACCGTGTTCCTGAGCTTCCTTGACTGGCCCTTGCGCAGGTGAGGAGCGGCTATACCTTAGTAATATATATATATATATATATACATATATATACATATATATATATACATATATATACATATATATATATACATATATATATACATATATATATATATATATACATATATATACATATACATATATATATATATACATATATATATATATATACATATATATATATATACATATATATATATATATATATATATATACATATATATATATATATATATATATATATATATACATATATATATACATATATATATATATACATATATATATACATATATATACATACATATATATACATACATATATATACATACATATATATACATACATATATATACATATATATATATACATATATATATATACATATATATATATATATACATATATATATATACATACATATATATATATACATATATATACATATATATATATACATATATATATATACATATATATATATATATACATATATATATATACATACATATATATATATACATATATATACATACATATATATACATATATATATATACATATATATATATACATATATATATATATATACATATATATATATACATACATATATATATATACATATATACATACATATATATATATACATATATATATATACATATATATATATACATATATATATATATATATATATACATATATATATATATATATATATATATATATATTTTGATAATAAGTAGAATCTTGCAGCAAACAAATGAATTAGTCTAATGCTATCATTCACACAGTTGCGGAGGTAATTTGGCAGAAATCATACGACTGTGCCCAAGAATGTGTTCACATGGCATTTACGTTTACGCAAGTGTGTTTTGAGTGAATCTATGCCTTAGTCAGACAGGCAGTTGCCCCCGTGCAGCTCTGGATTGAACAAAAACCTGCAGCTGGTAACGGTTACAGGCATCATTGTGTCAGTTCCTGCAGCGCCAGGCCCAGCAACAAGCGGTAAGCAGCCGAGTTGAGCTGGTACCAGTGCACCATCAAGTTTGCAGAGCGCAACTGTTAAGGGTTCAGGGTTTCAATTGCACTGCAGGCTGTTTGGCAGCACCGGATTCATGGGCCGCTCCAAGCTTGCAAAGCCAGGCAGCCATGCATATGATGAGAAGGTCGCAGCTGCAGTGTGGGAAGCCAGTGCAGAGTATGCAGGCGTGCCAGTGACCCCTCGTGTATGATCGTGCTGGTCATTGATCAGTGATCATTGCTGATCACTGATGATCAGTGATCATTTAAATGACGCTGTATTTACCAGATCAGCGTGCAATGCAGCAGCAACGAAACCTTTGCAGCAGCAGCCCACACAAACAGGTTTCTTGTAGCAAAGCCCCTGAACAGCTACGGCAAGCTGAACACAGTGCAGAAACAATCTGATGCAAACAACGGCACCTGCAGGTCCTGCAAGCAAGTCCAGTAACAGTAACCGCCCTGCCAATGCAAGCAGCCTACAAAACACCACAGTGGTGTCACCTGCTTCGCTGATCCGATCTGATCATCACCGACCTGATCTGATCTTCACTGATCTGATCTGATCATCACTGATCTGATCTGATCTAGTCTGATCTGATCATCTGCCGGCCACACCTGCCTGGCAGCAATAGCAGTTCCAGCATGCGCCCTACGCCTTGGAGAGACCTTTCCCGGTGGCGCATTGATGAGTGCCTTATACAGGAAGGAAGGAAGTTTGCTCTTCCTGCTTTATAGAGATTATGAATGACCCACAACTGGTTCAGTTGATCCCCCCCCCCCCCAGCGACCAGAAAGCATGCATCACCATGCCTGTGACGCACCGCACATTGAGCAGCCGCCATCAACAAAATGCACCATAGCTGCTCCGCCACCTTTCAAAGAGTCGCGACTTTGAAACCATCACAGGATGCAATGCACAGTGAAATCACCAGCAGGCGCAATACAACCGCCTAACAGCAATGCGAATGCGAATGCCAGCCATGCAGCCACCGCAGCAGCGGCAGGCAAACTTGCTTGTCTTTGGCCAGAAGCACTGACTGCAAGTGTGCCCGGTGGGTTGGTGAAAAGTGGAAGGTTAAAAGGTCAGTGCTCCTGCACCAGAAGTCTTCACTGCAGCTGCAGCTGGCGCTTCCATCCACTTCCTGCGCTGCCGCCCCTTGCCAAACCTTTCCATAACCTTGGCTGCTGTTGCAGCGATGCTGCTTCCGCAGCGCATGTGGTCTCTGCTGCTGCTGCTGCTGTGCAAGATGAGCTATAGATGGCCCGGACATCAACCAGATGCCTTGGCAGACCCTGTGTGGGACTTACTCAGCAATGTAACACTGGCCCCTGGACTCTTCTGTTGCTGCTGCTGCCGCTGCTGCTCCTCTTCCATGAGGTGTTTACACACTATAAAAACACACACATATGCAATAACGGTTTGTTGTTATCTGCCTCTGAAATAGGGCGACAAGCCAATGGCAGAATTGCTATGGCTAACGAGGGCTTGTGTATATCAACCACGGTTCTGGTTTTTGCTTCCAGCATACATGTACGTACAAGTGCATTGATACCATCGTTCGCGGTTGCGCTGGATTGCTGAATGTTGCCTAATGTGATCGTGATCTCTCTTCCCAAGGCATAATTCAACTGTGCAAGGTCCGGGTTAGGTAGGGCACTCCTGACCCGGACCTTTGACAGTTGGGTTATGCCTTGAGAAGAGGGACTGCGACCAAATGAGGCAGCTTTCAGCAATGCAGCCCAACTACCAGAGATGTCCCTAATGCATCTGCCCCACTGAGAAGAAGCAGTAAGAATAATATGAAATAGAAAAACAGCAGCCAAGTTGCAGCTGCTGCAGATGATACCTACTCAGCCTAATTTCCTGCATCACACAAACCGGCAGTGAGGGGGAAAAAGAAAAAGGAAAAAAAGGGAAAAAGAAAAAAGGTTTTTCACCTACTTGTAATTGGCTGGCTCCAGTAGGGATAGCTTTTCACAATGCTGACCGCCAACTGCTCTTTATCCAGAGTATTCAGCCATAAGAATGTCATTGTCCTGCAATCATTGCGGTAGACATCAAGCAGTTTCTTTTTTTGTTCGCAACTCGATAGATACTAATTGATAGATATACATAATCTGATGATACTAACTACTCCTACCTAATAAGCATACTCAACTCAATATCTGCTATCACGAACCAATAAACATACATAATTTGATAGCTCAGTAAGAGCATCTCCTTATTCGAATGTTCTGCTATGATAACACAGAATGGCACATTCCAATATTGTAAGTTGCTGTATAAACATGAAATGGCATTGACATTTCTTTTCCTATAAGTGTGCTCTTATTGATAGAAAACATTCTGTCAGCCATGCCTTGATGCGCAGTGCACAACTAGACATCTGATGCAGCACATGAAGTTATATAAGCGCCTGCATATATCCTGCTGGCATGATAGGAGTCATGCCGGAAAGATGAGACCACCGCAAGTGGATTTGGCAGTATATCAGCAAAAACACAACGCCTTATTCGAAACAGACAGACAGATGCTCACTGCAAACCAACACCCAGTCTCTAGCACCAGTGATCTGCTGTATGCTCGGTGCTATGCTGAAAAGACATCACCCGCAGCGCTGCTTGGTCCAATCTCGCCAGGAGAAGCCCAAGATCCGCCAAGTAGGGCTCGAACCCGCAACCTCTGCCCAAAACAAGAGCGAGAAAATAACATCAAAGACACGCACCTATGTATCTCTCTTAGTCTCATCACATTCTGCAATAGCTGCTCCAGCATTTGCTCCAACTGCTGCGAGTCTTCAGGCGTTAGGCCGCCACTTGGCAGCCCAAACTGCTGCCAGGGCTGATCACAGTTATTATCACTGTTGAAGTCCGGCAACTGGTCACATTTCAACATCCCACCACCATTTCCCAGACTCCAGTTGGCCAAACCAGCAGCTGCTGCATCTATGACAGCCGTGTTTCTGCCCGATGACCCTGCCACCACTGCAGTCTGCTGCTGCTGGCTGCTGCTGTTGCTGGTTGGTGGGTTAATGGAGGGACTGCTGATGCTGTTGCCATGACTGCTGTCTACTGCAGTATCTGAGAGGCCAGAGGACGACCTAGAAGCCATCGCTGCTGCTGCTGGCGCTGCTGCTGCTGGTTTGCTGAAGATGTTTAGGTTCCCTGGTGCTTCAGTCGCCTGCGAGCTGCTGCTGCTGGAGCCCTGTTGCTGTCTGCTGCTGCTGCTGGTGGTAATGCTGCCTGCAGCAAGTACTTGCATGCGATCCACCAGCTTGTGGGTCTCTGTAACTAAAGGGGTAGTTTTGCTGTTGTAGATCTGCACAAACCGCAAAATCCAAAAATCAAGGTGAAACAGTGAACATATGAGCAACTTGTCACCACCTGGTCTGCTACACTGCTGCTTTTGTTGCAATGACAGGTATCACACCTATGGCCAAAAGCTTGGTAAAATGGTGTAGAGCAGTTGTGGATTGCATGTGCAACCTCAGGTTGCAGGAAGCTTCTGCACCATGGCTGCGGGCAATGATAAATAATAATAGATAAGTGATAGAATAATTTAATAGAATAAGATAAAAAAATAATACAAATAGGTAGCAGCAGCATGTACAACTGGCTGTCTGAAAGACCCTCTCTACACACTTCTCACTGCATTTGTAGTGTGCTGAAAGCTCTCAAAGTCGTTGCCGTGGGCTGCAAGCCAGCCCAGAAGCATCAATGCCTGAAGCAGGCACAATTCATCGGAAGCAGCCTTACAGATCACAGTGCATGTGGTTTTGAGTTGCCGATTCTGTTGCATGCGTACCTCGAACCCGGCATATATGTGTTTGATTTGGTCCGGCCTGAGATGCAGCTTCTTCAAAACCATGTTCCAGTGTCCAAGAGGTGGCTCCTGCTGCTGCATGGTGTCCAGATTCAAAACACCTGCAAGGCAGGGGCCAGGCAGCGGTCAAACTCTGAGCTTAGGACTCTGAGCTTACGGCTCTGAGCTTAGGACTCTGACTTCGGACTCTGAGCATTGGACTCTGAGTTATAGTTTACAAACCAACAGGTGAAGTGGCTCACACATCAGATAAAAGTGCACTAATACCAATACCAATACCAATACCACAATCATAATGATGATATTAATAATGATGATAATGATAATAATGATGATGATAATAACAATGATGATGATAATAATAATAATAATGATGACAATAATAATGATGATGATAATGATAATAATGATGATAATGATAATAATGATAATAATAATGATATTAATAAATAATGATAAAAAACTTATTTTACTTAGCAGCATTGAAGCAAGAGGTCTAACATACTGAACCCTTTGAGTGCTACCAAGATGCTGTCCTGCAGACTGAGATGCACAACAGTTTTCTTCTGCCACGCTGCCATGCGCTGCACAGAGCACTCTACTGCTAACCAGCAGGCTATAACTGAGCGCAAGCTGCTGTTGTGCAGAGGCCGCACTTGCAACAGCTGCCAGTTCAAGCAGCAGCAAGGCAAGGCAAGGCAAGGCAAGGCTCAGCGCGGGGCCAACATATTGAGGACGACTTAGGCAAGCATGCACACACCACTCTTCTCACCTAATTCAAGGTTTGCTTTGTCTGAAACCACATGCAGCAGCATAGCAAGCTCAGTGTACTCATCCACGATATCGTCTACTGTATACGACAGCAGCGACGTGCCTAAGCCATGGCCGCCGTCCTCCTCAGCACCGTGTTCGCCGGCATCTGGCGCTGCTTGCAGGACCATAGCTAACTTCATCGTGAGCTGCCGCAGTTGATCAACAACCTGTTTGACTGACATGTTGCGCACTTTTTGAACACGGTCGGGAGTGAAGGCTCTCCGCATGCATTGACTTGTGTATGGCTCATCAGGGGTGGGGGGCCCTCCGAGTAGCTCCAATAGCTCTGCGACCTGTGTAAGTATGTGGTCGTATTTATTGGCGAGACAGATTATCTCTTGCAAGCGTCAACCAGGCAAGAGTCAAACCAGAACTCGTTACTGCTGCAGTTGCTGAATGCATGTCAGCTACAGGGGTCATCTACTCGTATCTTGCCAGAGCTCTTTGGCGTTGTTGGCGTGAATGACAGAGCCAGTGGGATTTGATCTGATGACGCACATAGTTGAAAGGCAATTGCATATTGAGGGTACGACACATCCACAATGAGTATAGCTTGCTGCTTTTGCTGCCATTGCGCATGCTCGACAACAATTGGCTGCACGATGCAGAAGGGAGTTTAGATTTGAGATATTAAACAAAGGAAGCATCACCGCTGTGGAGACATGGTGGAGGCACGCGCGATGCCATGGCCTACTGCTGACCTTGACATCCTGAAGAAGTGTTTGCGCTATGCTGCCTGTATTGTCCCCTTGAGCGCTCAGCAGAGGCTCCTGAAACAATGCTAGACCCACGTAATGCAGGTTATTGCTCTGCGAGGATACGTTCTCCAGAAGTACTGCTTCCTTTGCTCGCAAGCTGGCGTTCAGGTCTGCGAGCCCTGTATAGAGCTGCTTACTTTCCTGCAGCTGCTGTTCTAGCTTCTTAATGATGTACTTATACGACCCAGACGATATGCCGTGCCTGACGCTTACACCGTGGCCTTTGCGCTGAGCGTTCGACATCAGCTGAAGCAGTATGGAACCCGAGCGTGCCGCAACCTATGAAAAGACTACTTGTGACCATGATAAAACTCGTACATGGACTTTTTACAGTGCATTACTCTTGCCGGCAGGGAGGTCACCAGGGAAACGATAGCAGCTCAGTGGTGCTTGGGTGCAGTGGAACAACAGCATTGTGGGGTGTATGATCACCCTTCAGTTTGGGAGGAGGCAGAAGTCAACCTCAATTGCAAGTTGTGGGCTCTGTGCGCTACGAACCGTGGTGATCGTTAATTATGCATAGCTTCCTAATGATGCCAGTGCGCTATGACTAACGCAAAAGCAAAGCAATCGTGGGAAATGCAGGACACGAGCATCGGGTGGCCTTTATAAGCAAAGCAACACATTGCACGTGGTGGCAGGCATCTGGGTGAGGAGCTGCTTGATGGAAGCATTAAGCAGTATAATGAGACTAATAACGTATGTAGCATACGGTATGGATGCGCTGATGGCCCATTGAGTAAAAATCCATGCTGGTCTGCATTAGTAACCGGTCTTGACGTACCAAAATGTACCTCTGCGTACTGGTAACCACCACTACTCTGCGTATGCAACCAAGCTGTAATTTTACATCTACTTCCTGCTGCATGTCCGCGTTCACGTCCTCGGAGGGGTAGAATGTCCTGTGTCCCCGCTTCTCGCTGGTTGCAACCCTTCACTCCTCGCCTGTAAACCTCATCAACAATAAACTCGCAGCCCACAGCTGTGACGCATGGTATCTGCCCATGTGGCCTTGGCTTGCACAGCGCTATGTACACATCTATCACTGGCCAGGTCACTATAGTGATGACCAGTACTGATTATGCAGGACTACCAGTCAGGCAGTGCTGTTTGTGCTACTGTCTATCATGGTTGCATTTTCTTCACAGGACTGGCAACTCCCTGTCATCAGCCGGCTGGCCTTGCTGTAAGTGCCACATGCTGAGCTGTCTTCAAGACATCCGTTGAATGGACATCTCAGATTGCTAATAGCAAGAACAGTGCCACATTGGCCAGTGCTGTACTACTATAGCTAGTGCGTAATACGGCAGGGCAGTGCCCAGCATGCCGCATGGCAGGCCCTCAGGGAGTGTCAAGTATGTCCTCTTGCCTTAGGCTGCCTGCCTGATCTCTGCCACCATGGCAGTGGCAGCCGGCCTGGCAGCCTGGCAGGCTGTTGATCCACAGGGCATGTTCCGAACCACGGTGGTAATTCACCACTGGGGTTGAACGCACTGGTCATTAGCCACTAGCCACCGGTTAGTAACGTCAGTGGGCTCGAAGCCCACCAATAGCCACTATATGCCACGGTGGCATACTGTGCATAATATGCATATACTGGCGGACAGTACTACTGAGTAGGCTACTAATCATAAGTATGATACTGTGCATGCCATCATGTGCACTGCACGGTGCAGATACCCAGTACCCAGGCTGGCGGCCAGCACTACTGAAGTAGCCTACTGCAGTGGCACTGACTACTGAGTTGAACTGCAGCAGTGAGTAGCACCCAGTATGCAGTACCCTATAATAATAATGATTGATACCATCAACCATAGCGTTTACTGCCATCGGCCTTTCGCAGGCGGATTGTCTAATCAATTATTACCATCCTCTTTTACGACAAGGGTAAACCACTGGAAACCCCTTGAAGCGTGTTGACGGGCAGATACTCAGTGGTGACACCGCCACACGGCTGGGGCAAGTATATTTTGGCCAAAGTATCGATCACTCCCAACGCGATGGGACGTTGGTAACGGCGCCCAGAGAACTGAGAAATCCGCCCCGGTTCAGGATCGAACTCGCAGTACCCTATGATCTGATTTTGCATAACACCGGATTATTAGTCATAACAAGTCATAAGAATTCAGACCAGTGCAGAGAAGACTCTAATTGGATCATCCGATTGGCACTCTGGAGTGGGCAGTTAAGGGGCAGCAACAGTTCTGTGACCAGTGCCGCCGAACAGTCCAATCCTGGAGCCTCCAGGCTTCAAGTCGAATGATTTGGACAGAGACTCTTTGTGTCATGGCATGACACTGTGACAGTGACACATAGATTGAGAAGGTCTTAGACAACAGTACAGGGGACACCAGCCCTTTGAGAAGAAACACCAGCAGATGGTCTAGGAAGTTTGATCTCATCATGATCATCATGATCTCGAAGATATCTGATCAGATCTGATCAGACAGAAGCCATGCCATGGCTTCTTCCATTGCTCTCTGTGGCATGAACTCCCATAAAGGCAAGCACCAGTCATTGGTCGGTAACTATTGAAGACCAACCTCCTGCTCGGCTGGCTTTATTCGAGTCCAATTCACAGGGAGCATCGGATGCTCCCTGTAAATTGGTAAACAAGGGCCTTGCTGACCACCTCACGCTGCACATGGCTGGCAGCTGTCTGGCAGGAACTTAATCTGAGAGCTCTGTCATGAATTCACCTTTGACTGTCAGTGTTTCTGGACTGCGCGTAGGAGGAACCTAGGAGGCAGCCAGCCTGGTGATGCTGCCAGCTTGCAATGCATTTGTAGAGCCTCTGCGCCAGGCTGTTGAGTGGTCCACAGTCAATCTGATCCGATGACGTTGGCTCAGCGATTAAGGATCAGTGCAGTCGAATGTGCACACTCAGTGCCAGTGGCACTTAATGATTATGTGGCTACCAGACTGAGTGAGCTCATGTGATGTAAATATGCATGTTTTGACTCCAAATTGGATGCATGCAGCGTATGGTAGGGTTCTGCTGCCGCATATGTCTTTTGATCGAGGGCTATTTGCTGTTTAAATAAGTCTTATCAGAGCCAGAGACGATCCATGCAGCACCAACTTGCATGGATTGATTGACCCCCATGAATGAAGCTTAGGGGTCAGGGTACAAGGTCAACAGCACATGCTTCAGTCACAACTCTAACAAACATCTCGGCACATTGAAAAGATCCGTCTATACTAAATTGTATATTGCTATATTTTGAGGTCCTTTGGTGGTGGTGCCTGGCGGGAGTAGCAGTAGCAGCTTCTTAGTCTGGAACAATCATGGCCAGCTGCAAGCCGATTAGAGCACCTGAGTCGTCCAGCCACATATCCGATGTCAAAATTAGGCGTACCATGATATCTCATGGGGCTATCGTGTGCCATAGGCCTAATACACGGCGTGTTGGTTGCAGAGCAGCTTTGGATCCCCTGAAGCTCGGGGCCATCGCAGCAGAGCCAGTCGTGAAAGTCGCGATTCTGTGCGGAGCTGGTGCAGTATGCTCCAAACAAAACTTACTGACGCTGCAAGGGCGAAGGATACTTTCTGGCCTTATCATGAACGTGTTTACTCCGGCACTACTGCTGAGCAAGTTGGGCACCTCCGTAGACGCGCATCAAGCCCTGAAGCTGTGGCCTATCGCAGCCAATATGATTGCTTGTCATGCTGTGGGGCTTGGGCTGGGCCTACTTCAAGGCTGGGTCCTGGATATGCCACAGCAGTTGAAGCCACAGATGGTGGTGATGAACACTGTGGGCAACGTAGGCAACCTGCCGCTTGTTCTGGTAAGCGGACTCCGGCAACAGATACGAACATATCTCTATCATACCCGTACGTTTATTTGCAGTTGTGGGCGAGTTACTTTGCTGTCTAAGGCATGAAACAGCAATGCGGATTCAGGCAGGCTTTTCCCTCATCCAAGTCGCCTCCTGTGCCAAGCCACTTGCACCCGAGATCCAGTCATGCTTGACTCAGTCTTTGATGTGAATTGGCTAAAACCTAATCTAAGTCATGCCTATGTGTGTGAGGACAGCATTGTTGAGGCAGTGCTTTGCAACCTTTCTCCTCTCAATGTTCTCTCTAGTTAGTTCTAAATGCTGGGCAGGCAGTGTCCGTCTTCATATGCCAGTAAGGCTCTAGTACTCCAAGGCACCTCACCTGGACATTTCACCGCTGCTGCATTGGATGTTGCACAAAGTACTCAAGCAAAACCCGGGACACAAAACTCTAGAGAGACAAAGCAATGCATAAATAGATAAAAAAAAATTCAAATTTACACATCAAACTTTCATGTTTGCAGGTCCCTTCACTGATTGCAAATCCAGGAGTACAAATTCCCGCAGCCACTCAAGACCTGGGGCTGACATATGTAATGTTAGGGTTCTTCTGTGCATCTCTCATCCAATTTCCAATTGGGTACCTTCTCCTCCAGCAGCAGCAGCGGCAAGAACAGCAGCAGCAACAGCAACAGCAGCAGCAGGAGGAGGAGGAGGATGTTACAATCAAGGCGGAGAACACTCCTTCACAAATCCTTGCAGCACAGCGCCCAGCAGGGACTCCGCTTGCAGGACAAGCGCTGTTGGTAGCCACAGCATCGCCCAACATGGTCGCAGGAGACGTCAGACACCCAAAACAGCAGCAAACAGAACCTGGCGGCAGCTTGGCAACTGCCATCATTCAGACGCCGCCGTCGCCGTCGCCGCCGCCGCAGCAGCAGCAGAGCCAGCTTCAAGCCTTGTCCAAGGGAGTTTTCACACCTCCTGTAGTGGCTTGTCTACTGGCGCTGCCCGTGGCATCAATCCCTCCTATCAGAGACATGCTCTTTACAGCGCCAGGTGTGTCACAAGGTGTGCCAGGCCACAAAAAAACCACTGAGATTGGGAGGAAATCAGTCATCAATCAGTCATCAATCATCGCCTCATGCCGGTTGGCTGAGTTATCCAGTTTTGTGTGGGTATGGAGAGTGATGTGTTAGTTGGTTGCTGCTGCTGCTGCTGCTGCTGGTGGTGGTGGTGGTGGTGGTGGTGGTGGTGGCATCATCCTCATTGTGCCTGCTGACAGGGACCCTATCAAAGCAATTGATGACTGTATATGCATGCCATAACAATGTGCCTTTCCATCAGCTGCTGCTGCTGCTGCTGCTGCTGCTGCTCACAGGGAGCCTGTCTGCCGTTGGTGACTGCATATCTTTGTTAGGCATGCCCCTGATTCCCTGCCTCTTCCTGGTACTGGGAGCAAACTTGGCTGAAGGACCTGGAGCTGCTGAGGTGATTGTTGGAAGTTATTATGTGTGTGTTTTCAATTTTTTCATTTTTTTCCAATGATAAATCAGAGTATACAACAAGCATGATATATATCTAGATTCAAAGTACTATAATATGTAAGAGTAATGAGCCATATAAGAGGGTATAAGATTTATAATATATACTACAGTGCAACGTGATCTTTGGACCCGGATTTATTCAGGTACTTTCCATTAAAGGCTCTGCACTTTTTGCACAAACAACAGTAAAAAGGATGGTGAGGGGCACTCCCCTTATCATGCATGCACTGTTGTTTGTGCAAACAAGTGCAGAGCTTTTAGTGGATTAATCACCTGAGCAATTCCGGGTCCAAAGATTGCACTATGTTTTAAATTACATATCTTATACCCTGTTCATTCATTCACGCCCCTTGTAATCCATTCACTGCTGCTGCTATGTAATCAAGCAAGCCTCAATACTGTGCACACATACATGACCAATTCTGCCCCAATATGTACTCATAAGTGTCTTGTTGCGATCCACCCCCGCCCCGGCCCTACCGCTGCTGCTGCTCCTGCTTCTAGGTGCCTCCACCTCTGATCATCAGTCTCATTGTGTCCAAGTTGATCCTCCACCCCCTGGCTGGCCTGACCCTGGTGCTGGGGGCTCTACATTCCGGCCTCTTACCCGCAGACACTGATTCACTTGAGCTGTTGGTGATGTTGATTGTATGGGCAACACCAACAGCGGTGCTGGTGCATTCACTGGCAACCATGCTGCAGGTGAGTTGTTTTCTTTTTTTAATTGATCGGGTGTTTTATTTTAATTTGGTTTTTCATTTTGATTTTTTTTTAGTTGTGGTGTAGGATCAGACTGGCTACAGCTACCCAGCATTTAATGTAATCAGTCGATTTGCTTCTTATATATCACATCTTTTTTGTGCAACTGGTTTTTGTGACTCTTGTAACTGCAATGGTTGATGATTTGTGTTGTGGTAGCATTGCTGATGGACAGTCAGAACAGCTGTTAGTAATGGTCAGAACAGCTGTTAGTAACGGTGTTCAGTAACACAGGGACACGCCAACTATTTGGACTGTAGATGCAATCCTTCTCCCAGTAATTTCCTCTTCTAATTGATATACATGCAGATGCAATTAGAATATGTCATACTCAAAAATTGCATCAGTAACATGGTTCATTTGACATACTGCCATTCACCAATGTGTGGTGCCATATGGTAGTCAAATTCAGCCAGAATCACATTGCATATTGCACTGAAGCAGCAGCATTGTGCGTGTGCCAGCTGCTTATCCGGTGATCAGAAACAAGCAGCCAACACATGCACAATGCTGCCGCTTCAGAATGTGGTGCTTTGTGACAAGTAAGGGTTCCATGCTGCTTTCATCAGCTGCTGCCGGACACTGCTGCTGCCACTGCTGCTGCTGCCAATGCTGTTGCTGCTGCTGCTGCTGTTTCAGGCTGGTGAAGATCAGGTATCGTGTCTTTTGTTCTGGGAGTATTTGGCATCACTTGTCACACTGCCTGCCTTCATGGCTGTGTATCTACACCTGCTGCAATCTGGCCAACTTGCAGCACCCGCAATCAGTTGACAAGCAAACACAGCAGTCTCATCCCCAGTATCCTGAATGCCAATGTTTGTAAACACTCAGCATCCTGAAGCCTGGCACGTGAAAATAGCGGCAAATAGGTATGCTACAAGCTGGCAGCCGTGTGCTGCCAACAGCAGCCAGCCAATTTATAATATGATAATATATTAATTGTAGCATTTATTATATCAATTAATAATTGATCATAGCATTTCATTATATATGATGATATTAATTGTAAATTTATTATTCCTGAGAGAGTATGGACAGGCACAGCTGGTCCTGATGACTGATCATACCTTTATGATTCAGTCATTAGTTATGTTGTTGATAATGCACTCTATTGGGTGGTCATCACATTGCGGTTGCTGCTTGCTGCTGTCGTCTTCCTGCTGTACAGCAGGACACACAAAACCTTGATCAGGTGGCAGCAGCAGCAGTGGCGACAGCATCTGCAGCGATGCTGGCAGCAGCGGCGGCAGCAGCTGCAGCAAGGCCCAGGCACAATAAGTTTAGGCACAGCGGTTGACAGACAAACAGCCTGTTGCTGTGGATTGAGTTGCACACTCGTCCGTTGAGTCTTTTGTAAGTGTGGCTGCAGGTCTGAAGAGTCTAGTTTGCAGCTTGAATGATCTGATCTGCCAGTGGTGCCCAGCAAAGCAAGGTTCTTTATGGTATAGTGCTTGAACAACCTGTGATGTCTTTGAGCACTGAATTCACCACAGAAAGTGCTTCTACCTGCAGCAGCAGTCAGCGGATTGTGTTCTGAGTTCAGCCCTGGTATTTGAGACACTACTTGGTCCAGGAGTTTCTGTTGTTGCTGTTGTTGTACTGCCAGGCTGCATACTGTGCAGCTGGGTTGTGCAGCCTTCGACTTGTTACTAGGTTAAGTAGATACTACTCCAGAGATTTCTGTTGGCCTCACTTGGTCTGTCAAGCTGCATGCTGTGCAGCTGGTTTGTGCAGCAGTTGGTTGTTTTTTGCTTGAATTGTTACTGCTGCTGTTGCACTGCCATGCGGCATACTATGCACAGAGTGCATCTGGGTTGTGCAGCACAAGGATGCATCCTGAAGAATAACCTCAAACAATGGTTGTTGCTGCTGTTGTAGTGCCAGCCTGCCTACTGTACAACTGGTGTGTGCAGCGTTTGCTTTGCCGCTGAAGACTCTGGCTGTTGCTGCTGTTGTACTGCCAGACGGCTTACTGTGCAGCTTATTATGCTGCACTTGAATGTAAAACCAAATTTGGTCTGTCGCTGAAGATCTGCTGCTGTTGCCACAGTCGCTGGGGTGAGGGATTGACATTTGCTGGTTGAAGAGTTGCTGGATGTGAGGGTTGGTTGCCAGTGGCCCAGCCCCTCTTGTTGGGGATCGGTGTGGGGAGGGATACAATTGGTGTTGCCGCAGCTGCAGCGGCTGCAGCACTAACTGAAGTAGTGGAGCAGTAGGCTGGGTGCGGTCGTGCAGCTGTCGCTGCTCAGAAGATGTGGTTTGCTCATGCTCTGTGGTAGACCAGGGTTGCAGTGTTGGTGCTGTGGAGCATGCTGCGCATTTATGCCTCATGAGATCTGATCAGAGGCAGCCTGCTTTCAAACCACGTGGTTTGCACTGGCAATGGTGGTTTGTCACAGCCTGGCAGGCCGCCTAGGCCAGGTGCATGCACACCGTAAAAGAGATAGAGCCATGCAACATTCGATGAGCTGGCAAATGTACTGATATGCACACTGTGCGTACAGTCGACTGTAACGTCACTGTGTTTAATGATGACTCCGGAGCCGGAGTAAATCCACTCCGGAATGGATACAAATGACGATGTCGCACCGCGATGATCATTGTGCAGCACATACTGCTTGTCAGTCCAGCATTAGCCTGGTACTACCAGATAATCTGTAGAGTTCTGCCTGTGAAGGGCCACCATGATCGGCGCCGATCTTAGCCGGCTAAGACTGCATCATGCAGATGCATGCGGACTGGGTTGCAGGCCTGCGGTTGCCGACACCGTATTACCGTACTATGATGCGAGTCAGATGAGGCATTGTAGAACTTCTACAGGCAGCCTGCCTGGCGGCCAACTACACTAGAATTACTCAGCCTGCATTAACTCAATGATATAGTATCATCATGAGTTCATGGGCCCACCAGATCTGATTAGTACTTCCTGAATGCCACTTGGAATCTTGGTTGAGCTCCGGCTTTGGATGCTGGAGGTGCGGGTTCGAATCCGGCCCGGGGAGCCCGACTCGCTCGGCAAGCGCCCGTGGAACGGGCTAGTCTGTGATAATGGATCGCATCCCATGAGTCATCCGCTGGCTCGCTGGCTTGTGCTGGGATCAAGGGGGTTCATCCCACCGACTTTGTACCTTTTGCACCTTTTGAAATCTCCAAATATGTTGACATGGACCATGGTAGTGGCAGCCGCTGCCCAGCAATATTGCACGTTGATGACTCTATCTGCAGGAGAGGGGGAGAGTGTGTGAACGTTGTGCGTCAGGATAGGGACCGCACGTCGCGATGTCAATTGAGACTTGCAAGTCTCCCGCGCCCCCTCACGTCGCAAGGTCAAGTAACCCGCGGCCCTTGACGTGAGGTCATGCGGGCCCGATGCACTGGACGTAAGGGTGAAGGTAAAACTTGTACATCATTGAAGTGCTAGCAAATGGTCGCCTCACTGAACGATGGGTTTCACTACCAGCGCCATGGTGATGTGATAATAGAAATTTAGCCATGCAGCAAGTTGAATATGATGTATACATCGTCAATCGTCAGTTACTCGTACTTGATGCATATGCATTGAGAGCTGTTAGAAGAAGACCTGCATGGCAGGACACATGATCATCATGCGGCTGTATGCCCACCACTGCAGGCCCTCTGCACTGCATGGTGATGAACATGTGATGGTGCCAACTAGGTCATTGTGCTCAGCAGCGTGTCAAAGAAGTGCTGCTACCAGCGAGCTGTTCCTTCTTGAGCCTCTTGCACACAGCCTTGTGCTGCTGCCAGTGCGCCGCCTGGCACTCTGTACCACAGTACCTTGCCACCCGACACCCACCACACACACACCCCTTGCCACTCACCAGCTGCTGCTCACTCTCACCCCTGAAGGAGCAGCAGCCAGGGTTGTTGCAGCAGTAGGGCACAGGCAGAGCAGCACAGACAGCAGCACCAGCTTCCTGCAACTGCTGGCCTAGCTGTGACAGCAGCAGCTCTCCTTCAGCCAACATCTCTGCATTGCTGCTGCTGTTGCTGCTGCTGGAGGGGTTATTGACATGGGTTGCAATGTTGCACAGGCCTCCAACCTTTTCCAGGGCGTTCACCAGTGCACTCTTCAAGCCATCCTGCTGCTGCAACACCAGTTGTTCATTGGCTGCTGCAGCTTTGGCTGCAGCTTTTCTGCTTGCTGGACTTGCCTCCCCCACAACCGACTGCACTGACACTTCTGCTTCTGCCAGCGGTTGTAGCTGAGACTGTATTGAGAAGATAGCATCTTGCAGCACTAGCTCCATGTGTAGCCAAAGTCTCCAATCAGCAAGCGCCCTGCCAACATTCTTCTTAGGGCTGTCTTCATCAGTGAGTGTGCTTGCCTTGTCTGCCCCCTGCATGGTCAACACGCTGCTGGCGATAACACCCATGTTGCTAAGGCTCCTGGCAACTAGCACCAACCAGGGCTGCACAGCAGCAACCTCATCAGCCTTGCTGCTGTTGCTTGGAGGTTGTGCAGTAGGTGCTGAACCAGGCACCTGGATTGTCGTGCAGCTCACTGCTGCGGCTGCTGCTGCAATCATGCATGCTGTAAGCATGCCATGTGATGCTACGTATGCGTCATCAGGTTTGTAGTGTGCTATCAGTTTGCCGCAACACAGCAGCAGGGAGAATAACTGCTGTTGCAGCTCTGGGGAGGCTGCCAGCTGTTTGTTAGTCTCATTGGGCGGCAGCACCATGTGTTCTTTGCCATGATTGCCATACACCCCTTCAAGTAAAGAGGTGAGGAAGGCCCTTGCTGCACCTGCAACAAAGTGGTCAGCTTCAGGGACTGAAAATGCCGCTGCTGCCTGTGGACCACCATCATTGGCAGAGTCAGTTGCAAAAGCATAGTAAACTGCAGATGCAGTGATGTGAGCACACACGCATTGTTGATGGGCTCGCATGCTTTCCCAGGCTGACATCTGCCTGCCGGCATGTGCTGCTGCTGCTGCTGCCCGCATGCCAAGACACAGGCTGCTGATGGATACCTGAGGCCGTTTGAGTACTGCATTTACCAGTTCAATTATCGCTTCATCTGCAGTTGCAGGCAAGCAATGCGGCAGCAGACAAGTTCACATCAATCATTGTGGTGCTGTTCAGCAGGACTTCAGTCCAATATTGTACTCATCAATGACTCAAACTTTGGAGTCCGCTGCCTACGCTCATCAACTGCCTGCATTCAAGGTCCACAAGTTGCACTTGCTGCATGAGTCTGCTGGTGAACTCCAGGCATTGAATGCCTGTGAAGAGCTGCCGCATAAGTTATAACAGTAGATGACCCAGAATACATAATAACTCACAGATATGTTTCAGCACATTGGGCATTCCAGCAGAGACATTGGTTATCATGTTGGTTTTAGCTAACCTAAACCCCATCAAACCCATCATAGCCGGGCACAAGCAACAATGCACAACAACTGCTAGCTGCATTTGTTGGTGTAACAGGCCCACCTGGTGCCATCACCGCAAGCAAAACTGCACCAAATTCCTCCTGCATACGCTGCTCTGTCAAAATGCCAGCCCCTGCATCTGTTGCTGCTGCTGCTGTCAGTGATGGGCCCGGGGCGGTAGTATCACTGTTGCTGCTGTGCTGCTGATCCTGTTGCTTTCTTGTCTGCAGCAGTTTGCCCACTGCAGGGCCCATACAGAAAAGCAGCGGCTGCAGCAGCTGCTCAATATTGTGGAAGGGGGCGCTGATGCTGCTGGGTGCAGTAACTTTTGATTGATACAGCAGTATAGCACATACGCTACTGTGGACAACCCACAGCAGCTGTCGGTCAAATGGAACGACCGCAAGCACCTCCAGCAACACACTAGCAAGCTCATTAGACAATTGACCACTGCTGCAGCTGCTGTAGCTACTACTGCCACTGTTGTCCTCCTGCACTTTGCTTGTTGTGGCACCTGTTGTGTCAACAGAACTGCTGCCTTCGTTCAGCTGTGCAGCTTCTGTTGCTGCAGCTTCAGCTGCTGGAACAGAGTCAGTTGCACTGACAGTCTGCAGCTGCTGCTGATCCTGCTGTTGTGACAGAACTTCTGCTGAAACCTTGACTGTGGTTTTGATCAACAGTGCCAGCAGCACCTGTGCTTTATCAGGGCTTGAATATGGTGGATGCTCCTGCAAATCAATCTCGAGCCCAGGACATCCCAGCTTCTGCAGCAGCTGCACATGATACGCCTCTGGCAAGTGCTCCTCCTTTCCCTGCTGCTGCTGCTGCTGCTGCTGCTGCTGCCGCTGCTGCCACAGGAAGCGCACACACGAGGCTAGCATCACGGCAGCCAGCTGCAGTGCGTCACCTCCCACTGCTAGCTCTAGCACCAAGGGTACTGGTGATGACATTCCCGGGCCGGCGAACCCTTGTGCGGAGATGACACGAAGAAAATCAATGCCAAAGGAAAAGGCAAAATTTGCGAGGGTGCCGTAAGTCTGCCTGCTGTTATCACCAGCAGGTGATGGAGTCCAACTGCTGGCACCATCTTCATCTGCGTTTGCTGCTTCTGCTGTGGCATTGGTGATGAGAACTGCTGTTGCTAGTGCTACCACGGGTTTGACAGTGATTGCCAGCCCATGATTGCCTTCAAGGATTTTCCCCGGCCACCAACGAGAGAGATTGCCCCACAATGACAGACTGCTTCCTATGAGGCGTGTCTCTTCAGGCCTCAGCAATACAGGCTGCTGCTGTCGATGTCTCCTTCTAGTATGGAGGTCAGCTGCTACCGCTGAACAGAAAGTAGCAAACATCTGCAGGGCACCTGCAGAGGAGGATAATACACATAATGCAGTAGGTGCCTGATGCCAGCCTGTCTTCAATTTTCAAGGAAGAGCATCACATCACGCAAAGATTACCAGCTGGTATTACTTCATGAACCTCACCAGATTTTGCCATTTGTTGGGCAAAGTTCACTCTGTATCTGTGCTCAGGCCCAGATGCAGCACTGCTCGTGCTCTCTGAGGGAGAAAGGCTGCCATGTGCTGCTCTGTCCGCAAGGAACAGGGACCAAGCAGCCATCATGGTGGTGAGATAATCTATCGCCTTGAGAGCAGCTACAGGAGCGTCTAGCACTGAGCCTTTGTCATGTCGTATCAGTAACTTCAGGCCATTTGCCCAAGCACGTGTCAGACTAGCAGCCATTGAGGACGTTGCGTGTTTGACAGCCAAGTATCGAGGCCGTCCGTTCATGAATGGTGCGGCAGCTGCAAATGTCTCAAGATCATCAGCAGCAATGAGTTGTTGAAGTTGCTCAAGCTTCTGCTCGTTGTTTGTGCGCTGAGAGGCCATGTCTTGCGAAGGTGTGATGCTAGCAAGAGAGGAGTGGAGAGTGCTGTTGCTTTCGGCACAGGACAATGCAATGTGTACGGAAGCGTCCCAGTCTGCCGTTGATATTGGCTACAACCGTCCGGCCTCTTGATTGGCCGGCAACAGTGCCTCTGTCAGTGACAGACTAACAGCGATGTTGTCACTTATCATGAGTGGCGCGTGTTGGTTGCTGTCTGAAAGCCATGCATAGTAGTTGGTACCAAGGCAAGGGGGGCATGTTTGTGCTGTGCCTGTTGGTGATCTAATCCACTTGCATTGCATGCATGAAACCCTCTGGTGATTGACACAATGAAGCAGCTGCAGCCTACTGGAAAAGATGGCAATAGGACGCGCTCACTCGAACTTAAGTAAGGTAGTTTATTATACTTTCACTACTGTCTGAAAACAACCTGACAAACTCTACTAGAATCTGTGGCACAGACAATCCGCTGGTCCATGTCTCACCTTCACAAGCCATCAGCAATGCTACCCGGTGTATGCTGGCAGCATTGGATGCGCATCCAATTGTGTTGCAATCTTACATTGAAGCAGGTGATCTGCAGGTGACCAGGTGGTGCTGTGACCTGCACTGCAGGCGGTCAGTGGCCGCCAGTGCGGTAGTGGTAGGCTACTACCACTACTCAATGTGACTCACATTTAGTGAAGCAAGCAAAGTTTGCGGCACCGTACGGTGTGAGTGGTGTGTCTGCGACAGGATATGACAGAGTCTGTCGGACACTAAATGCAGTGCAATGAACTGCCAGTAGTCGCCGTATAGTATCCTGAGGCTCAGTAAGTATGTGATGGCCCGTGGCACTAGTACTGTTCCAAAATTCAAACAGTTTGTGCAGTACTATTGAATAGTTTTGAATTTTCAGCAGCATTATGACAGAACCAGCAGTAGGCTGACTCGGACAAGAGATGCCTGCACTCATGATGCAGCCTGCTAGCAGGCCTACCTGGTAGGCCCCGGGCCTGGCAGGCTGCCAGTAGCTGACAAGATACTGTGATATGCTTAAGAACACTGACCACTGCCAGCCCACTAACAGTGTGTACACTGTAAGAACATGTTCTAAAGTCAACCAATGCATGCAGGACTGATGAGTAGAAGCACATGAGCAGCAGGCATCAAATTGGCCCAGCCAAGTCAGCTGCAGATACATAATACAATGCCTTCAAAGTGTGCTTCATAATATGAAGGTTTGGCCCTTTCCCAGTGCCAATGAGTGACTCAAAGCTGGCCACCAGCTTAAGTCACTGCCCAGTCAGCTCCTCAATATTCCTTTAGCCTTATTAAGTAAGATGTCAGGGCAAGAGGACACAATAGGCACGCTGCCGGCGCCAAATTGACATGACTACAGCCTGAGTTGATGGTTGGCACCATTGAAGCAGCTTGCTTGTCATGAGCGCATACTTGCCAGCTGGTGATGAAAATTCAGTCAATAGTCAACCACCACAGCAATGCTCATGCAGGCACTTCAGATTGGAGGCTCCAACAGGCACAGGGTAGAACACTTGAATACAGTAGAAGCGCTGCCAACAAAACCCGGTGGCCAGAACATATGTGCGACTGCAACTTGCAGGCTGGCAGCATAGGCACTCATACCTACGTGTGCCTTGAGCAGTCTCTGGCAGATCCTGTCAGGATATTCTATACAATACAATACAATACAATACAATACATCCTGAGGGGGTTACACCCTCCCCGGTCCTAGACCTGCGAGCCATCATTTAAGTCGCTCATGGGGCTTTGTAATTGTACCCAGTCTTGAATCAGGACAATGTCGGCAGCCGAAGCTACCCCCAAAGTTCCGTCAATTCCGGCAACTTGGGCAGGGTTCGAACCCACGACCTCAACATGTGAAGCGGGTGCTCTCACCACTGCGCCAAGCCAGGGCGAGTTTAACGTCATCCCGGGACTATCTATAACCTGCCGGTTGAATAGTATTCAGTTGACGCAAGCTCCTGTCTGCGCTGATGCATGCAGTTGACCAACATAAACTTCTGCACTGCAGCCCTGGCAGGTGCCCATATGCAAAAAGCCAACACCATTCATCAGCCGGGACAGTTGATGTTTCTTCATCCAAAGCCCCGGGCTCTCCCCCCCCCCCCTCCACCCCGGGCGCCAACCAAGGAAAGCCGTCCCATGCATGGAACGGCCACCATATGATGCACGCCATGGCCATGCACACCAGCCTATGCTCCAACACGGTCACAGCCACTGGCTATGCCGACACGTAAGCACAACAAGCATGTAGGACATCAACGATGATGTCACATCATGTCATCAGCTGCCACTCACAAAGAAATGGCCATGATGGCCACTCTCAGCTGTCACATCCGCGATGAATGCACTGTTCTCGGCATGTACACAGGTGTGTCTTGTGTTCAACATTGCCCGGAGGAACTTGAACAGGCGTTGTCGTCCTGCCAAACATGATGCCACCATTGAAGAGTCTGACAATAAGAAGGCAGCACAGTGTGTAGCTATTGATAGGGTGCACGTCATAGCATGGTGTGATAACCTGGCATGGTATATCTGAGGCACTTCACCACAGGGCGTAAAAGCAACACGTATGCTAGCACAGTAGAAGCGGATAAGAGCGGCAGAGATGTCCCAATCATACCAAGCAGGACTAAACTTTGTCAAACAGCAATTGCTGCCAGTCTGGTACAATGTATGCTACATGGTGTGGGGCCACAACATGATACAGTGAACCAAGCAGAAATCATGCTGATGGAATGTGATGATAAGAGATCCCTGAAACAAGGGTGCATAAGCCAGGCAAGGAGAGCATTCAATGAGCAAAGCAGCACAGTCAGCACATTTTCTAGCCCTCAAAGTGCTGCTGAAATTGCTCTATGACACAGCTACCAGACTGATTAAGCATGGGGCGGATAAGATGCTGCAGTGACAAATGTGCTGACACAGCAAGTATGGAGAACTCCTGAAAGAGCCCAAAGACGATGCAATCGATCAACCATGACCAGGACAGGCCAGCACCCTTCAAAGAGTTTATTGGCTGATAATCCTCAATCAGCAAGCAGTACAGCTACCGCCGATCATGCGGCACAAAGCCTATAACATGGTACAGTATATTGTATGCTTGCGCAGCTCCCATGTATAAGAGAGCGAGAGTCAACCGACCAAAGCAAGACAAGCAGCATCCGAATGATCCTCAAGAAGCAGTCAACATCTTGTGTCCAATGCAGGTAACAATACAATACAGTACAATACAATACATCCTGAGGGGGTTACACCCTCCCCGGTCCTAGACCTGCGAGCCATCATTTAAGTCGCTCATGGGGCTTTGTAATTGTACCCAGTCTTGAATCAGGACGATGTCTGTGGTAACAACAAAACACATAGGATGGTACAGTAACAGGTACCTAACAGTTACCAAGCACAGCAAATGCCGCCTCTTCTGGCGAAAGACAGCCAGAGACCACCCAACCCAATGACAACAGCATGACAAGCAGTACCCTAATAAACGTCCATCAGCTGCCAACATGGTGGATCTTTGATCCCAAGTCCATAGGATGCTAACAGTAACAGATACCCTGGCACAGCTAGTGTGCAGAGGAGAGCCCAGAGACCACCCAATTGGACATAACATACAGGCAGAGCACCCTAATGTTCGTCAACCAGCTGCCAACATGGTGGACCTGCGATCCTAAGTCCATAGGATGCCACAGTAACAGATACCCTGGCACAGCTAGTGTGCAAAGAAAGCCCAGACACCACCCAAAACACAAAAGCCAGACAGGCAGCACCCTAATAATCGTCAATCAGCCATGGCTGCTGTTATGGTACAGCTAATGCATCAAACCTGGGAGTGGCAATAAGAGATACCCTAGCACAAGTGTAGATCATCCATGGCTCAGCACCAAGAGAGCCCAATGGATCAAAGCAGGACAAACAGCACCCTAATATTCGTCAATCAGCTGACGCTGTCCTCTGTATGGTACAGCTGCCACACGAAGCTCATAAGACGCTACGGTAACAGATAAGCTAGCACAGCAAGTGAGGATAAGAGAGCCCAGACACCATCCAGTCAGCCAAAGTAGGACAAGCAGCATCCAAATGATCCATAGTAAGCTGCCAAATATGGTGCATGTACGGCACCAAGCACAAGAAGTGCTGTAGTAAGAGATATATCAGCATCATGCTAGCAGTCTACTAGGTGTGGCACACTTGAAGTGTGGGCAAGAGAGCCCAGAGGCTGCCCAGATTGGGTTATGCAGAAATGACTCACACCCGCGCCACCATCAGGAACCATGCAATCCAGGCACAAACACACTGCAGGAGCAACCAGCACTTGATGACATGCAGTATGACCCCTTGCATAATGGGTGCACCCACGTGTCTTTGGACAGCAGAAGTTGTGAAGCAAGCCACCATACACAAAGTGAAATTCAAACAGTTGCTTGATATTGCGCTGCCAGCTGCCAGCTTTGCTGCTGATGTTGGCGTCACAATGAACATCACAATGCATCAAGCAGCAATAATTTGAAATACACGCAGATGATCTCATGCGCTACCTCTTGAAGACATGCTGCAAATTCTCCTCGAGGCAGCTGAGAGCACATGAAGCTTGTTCTTTTTGCACAGACTTGCAGCACATCTGCAGTTTGGCATGCATTGACTGCACAGGCAAATCAACACCATAACAGGAAACAACCAACAGCAGCAGAGCACAATCAATACAGCGGCGACATCCTGATCATTTCTGCAAGGTCAGTTCCTGTAGGACCGGGGGTAGGACCCAGAAGACCAGAGATAAGGTCATTCCCTGCCATGCAAGGATTCATTTTTGGTGTCAGTCCCCAAGCTAGAGCATTTCCTGCAAGAGCCAGGTCAGCTGCAGCAAGGTAATCAGCGCCCAAGCACCAAGCTGCCAGATTGTGATTGTTGAGATTGGCTGGAGACGCCAGCTCACGTGCCAGCCTGCTGAGAGCTGATGGCTGTCCTGCAAAGCTTCCATAAGCAGTAGCAGCTGCAGGCATGAAGCATTCACAGCCACTGCTCCTCCTGCTGCTGACCTGTGATGACCCAGCTCCTGCAAAGCTGCTCACAGCAGTGGAGCCTGCAGTAGAGGAGCTCGTAGGAGTCCCGGGCACACTATCCTCCTCATGGATGAAGTTGCAGCGCTCGCCAAAGGGGCAAAAGCCAAAGAGCTTTGCGTTGCGGCACGGTACTGTCTTGTACTTGGCTGGCCGGTATACTCCACGGAGGTCACCATCACCATGGGCAAATTGGCATCGCTCCTCATACTTGCAGTAGCCAGTGGTGGCCCAAGTGCGGCAGATCTGGGTCTGCAAAAAACAATTGTCAAGCAGTGGGATGGAAGTTTAGTGCTCAGGTATGTAAAGGGGTGTGTTCCATTACATTAGCAGCCACACTCAGAGGCAGTACCAACTGTGTCTTAGTGTTGGGTGGTCAGCAATTGAAATATTGGGGGCATGCAGCCAGGGACCTATGTAAACATGCTGTTGAACACAAGAGCAAGACCCTACCTTGTACAGAGTGTTGATGCTGCCATCGCTCCTGTATGCATGCCTGTCAGGTATTGTAGGCTTGGTAGCCTGAGCCATTGCAGCACTGACCGTCAGCTGTCGGACAGCAGCCTGTTGTTGGGCCATTGCTGCAGAGTCCAATGGCAATGTAGACAGAGCACTGGTAGCCCCTGGGAAGGCTCCTGCAGCAGCCAGCTGGTTAAGCCGCAGCTGACCTGCCATGCTGGCTGATGCAGAGGGTGCAACGCAACTGATGCCATGCTGCTGGTCTTGTGTTGAAAGAAGGTGGCTCAGCCTTAGCGTAGTGCTGCTGCCTTGCATGGCAGTGCTCTGTGGCCTATCATGAAGTTGAATACCATTCAGCTGCAAGTGCTGAGCTGCAAGAAATGCTGCGCTGCTCTGTTCCTGCAGGTACTGATGATCGCCTTGCAGGATTCTAGTGGTTGGTCCCATCAGCAGTCCTTGATCAAAGCTGAAGGTGCTGTTCATGATGTCTGGATGGCTAGCACCTGGTGCACTCAGTGCATTGGATGCAGCAGTGCTTGTACTGCTGTTTGCAACTGCTGCAGGAATAGCTGCTGCAGCAGGAGGTGCAGGAGGGACTGAGCTGCTCATTGCTGCCATGAGCAACGGAAAGTAGTCAGGATGATCATCAGCAGGTACTGCCATTGGGGCTGTGATTGGAGGAAAGGTGGGGTTGGCCGACAACAGCGATGGCGGTTGAAGGGGATGGTTGATGTCAGTGGGCAAGGGGAGACGTCCATCAACCGACGGCTGCAGGAAGCCAGTGTTGCCAACTGTGCACGGGGTGGCCTCCAGAGGTTGTGCGGTGGTTCTTCCTGCAGTTGCTGTGGTTGTAGCGCAGTAGGAATGGACCATGTCAAGGAGTGATGGCGTTGTACTTGGTTGCCCTTGTTGAATTGCAGTGGTGAAGGGTGCGTTTATGGCATTGGTCTGCTGTGTAGCCTCCAAAGGCGTGCGGAGGTCGGACGTTGTGCCTGATGGCAAGCTTCTTCTCCTTAGGGACTGTGACTCAAACCTCGCATACATTGCAGCTAGTTGTGCAACAATAGGATCTGTGCTGGGGCCTGTCATGGAATCTGCAAGGCAGGAGGCAGGAGAACATGATATCCGCAAGCAAATCAGCGCACGTGGGGTTATTCAGCTGCATACGTCGATGAAGATGTCGACAAGTGGGCTCAGCTGCTGTTGGTGATGTGACCTGTTCAGAGGGTACCGCAGTGGCAGTGTTATTCAGCACAACGTTGCAAGCAACGCTTGCACAATTACTTTGAAGGCTGATAACGTACTATCGTGTGCTTTTTGGCCGTTTTTTGCACAACAGATGGTTGGCGGGAACCTACCCAGCGCTTGTTGTTCTGTAATGCAGACAAGCCACGAATAGATATTACAGTACTTGGATGATTCAAGCCGTTCAGGGGGTGCGTGCCCGTGGATGTAGAGTGCTGTGGATACGTGTATCTTAGAAGCTACCGAGGGCGATATCTAAGTTGACAGCCGCTTATGTAGCCTATCATACCCATTCACGACTACGTGGTGAGCCTGCTGGCGGCGCGCATTTATTGAAGCTGGCAGTGTCAGCCTGTGCAGAAAGTAACGTTACGGTTTGAGTCAAGTCCTTCAAGCACTGCAGACTGTTTGCCACCCAGCGTACTTTCTAGGAGGCCTCAACGCCTCGCGGTCTGTGTACAAGGTTTTTTGTCCTATATACCTCTTTGGGCTACCGGCGCGCCCAGACAGTGCCAATGGTGGAAAGCAGTTATGGTGCACCTAGCAGGCCAGCAGTCACAAGGCTTGCTGTCTCGGCCTGGTGGTCTACCGCATGCCACCTTGCGCAGTTCTTCGCCATTGGAAGGAATTCTGAGCTTGAAGCTTACTTTTTCCGGCCGCAAGGCCCTTGGCGGCTCAGCCTGAGCGGTGCCATTGTGGCACAGTGCCGGTGTGGCTTGAAGCCTAAGTTAGGCCTCAGCAGCAGGCTTCCTTCCTATCTATAGCACTGGTTCATACATAAGTCATAAGGCCACCAAGTACATATTCCCAAAGGCCTTGCGGCCGGAAAGGGTTATTCTTCTTCTTCTTCTTCTTCTTCTTCATACACAAGTCAGAGAACTACTTCTGCGTTGTGCAGCATCGAATGTCAGACGGGGCTGAGTCATTTGTAAGGTCTTTTCAAACAAAATTAAGATATAAAATCGTTTGAAGGACCTCACTTATGGTACGTTGCACGCGGCATGGCAGGCGTGCACACAAGCAACATACCAGGGTGGCGCCCTCAACGCATGCAGCGCATTTGTCATAGCATTGCAACTTGCTGCATGGCTCACAATGCAGAGGCTACAGATTCATGCAAGTAGCCTACTTGCAGAGTAGTACTCCAAGGTGATTGTCCGTGGAGAACCCCTACGTATGCGCTGCCACAACATCCATTAGCTGGCCCACTGGCAGCCTGCAGGAGCCTCAAAGTTCAAACAGAAACTGCAGGCTGCTGACTGGGCAGGCTGCACACTGGAGTCACTCATAGCACTGTCTGTGGCTGAGTTATGTTAGAAACAGATATACCCACACAACAGGATAGCCCGTCATAGTCATTCATTGAGTTGGTATCAGCCTGTGTAAGCAGAACTGAGGCCAACCCGGTCTGGACACTGATACTGGCACACCCAAAGCATATGTGTAGTCAATGTGGTCAGCAGCGCGTTCGGTAGGCCACATATGCAGAGTCGTCTCTAAAGTACCAAGACTGTGCCACATAATCACAGACTTATTGATGCTGTTGGCCAGTACACCGCTGTGTGTAATCATCCACTGCATCCATGCAACAGACGCTTTGCAACTACACCATGCTGTATCGCCATCAGCGCACTTTCAGTAGCCAGCTGCTACTGTCCCCAACTGCTTATGCACGCTCTCCCCTGATGCGACGGGCCAGTTGGATGTCCTTGGGCATAATGGTCACACTGCATGCAGCAGGGAAGACACACTTGGTTCAGGACACGAGTGATGATACCAAAATAATGGCAGGGTCGACAGCGCTGCTTGAACATACATACTGTTGCGATAGCTGGTTAATCAAATCAAGCAGCAACAAGCGCATAATACCGGATGCAGCACCTTGAGAATCAACGAGCATTGCAGTCTGGTTATGCACAGTCAGAACAGGCTGAGGGGCCATAATGATATGCATCATATTCACGCCACGCTCCTGCATGCTAATAGGCAGGATTGCTTGCATTCATCACCCACAGTGGGCATGCAGTGATGCGTGAGAGGAGCCGTTACCAACCTTCATGAGCATAAAAGGTAACACAGGTTTGCTGCACTGAGAGTGTCAATCAAAGAGGCCTCGGAACAGCAACATCTGCTGCCAGGTGCAGGCATGTGACAAATAGACTATAGTGTCACAGCTGCTGGCCTCACCGCTTGGCATGAATGGCACACAGATTTGTGTCTTCAAACAAGCCAACCAGATACGCCTCTGCAGCCTCCTGCAGCGCCAACACAGCGCTGCTCTGAAAGCGAAGGTCTGTCTTGAAATCTTGAGCAATCTCACGCACGAGACGCTGGAAAGGCAGCTTTCTGATGAGAAGCTCAGTAGACTTCTGGTATTTGCGAATCTCACGCAGAGCAACTGTGCCCGGCCTGTAGCGATGAGGCTTCTTGACACCGCCCGTGGCTGGTGCGGACTTGCGGGCAGCCTGTCAAGCAATTTGCAGTTTTTGTTTATGACAATACGAACTATGCCGCATACACCAGGCAACGCAGCACCACCTGTGGGTACTGTTGAGAACAGACTCAAGCTGGCCACCACATCATGTTGCACCGCCTCACCTTTGTTGCAAGCTGTTTTCTGGGGGCCTTGCCACCAGTGGACTTGCGCGCTGTCTGCTTCGTGCGAGCCATGCTGAGAGTGAGCTGAGAGTGTTTGCGGCTTTACGGTTGTAGTATATCTGACAGCATAATGAAGCGTTATGAAAACGTTGCTGCTGTGCAAGTCTTGCACGGACCGAAAAGTGTTGTGCTGCGTATCCTTGCTCACATGTGTATGTGTATGACCGCCTGCTGGTATGACGTCTCCAGTCTCTGCGTTTGCCACTTTAGATGCCTGATGTTTCCGGCATGAAATGTGGTCTGGTAGGGCGGTGCCGCCCGGTACCAAATTTGCCTAGGATTAGAATGACTCGGCTACTGATCAGCTCATAAAAGCGCGGCACACCGGCCTAAGTAGTACTGTTGGCAGCCTGAGCTGTCAGCCCCAGAGATTTGTTTAGTAATGAAAGGAGGTCAACTTTTTCCGTCAGCAAGGCCCTTGGGAAAGTGTGCTTGATGGCTCAAGCCCTTGAGAGTAAAGTACAGGTACCCCGGGTCAACCCAACGTTGGCAGTGCCAACAGTGTTCAAACATTGCACAGGCGGGACAGGCAGGGCCTATCAATGCCATTGTAAGTTACCTAACCCCATCTGCACGATGCCGCATCATGAGTGTGGCACTGAGTGGATGGCATCCTAGACCGTCTCCACTCGGAGTCCCGGACTCACACTAATAATAATAATAATAATCAGTGCATTGCAGCCATAGCATTTACTGCCATCGGCCCCGCGCCTCAATTCTACCCAGTGAATTCAATCCACTTCCGGACAAGGCGGAGTGCAAGGCGGACTCACACTAGTACACGCGCCGAGTGTTACTTGGAGGGGACTGTCCCCTCCAGGGAACTGTCACAGTTGGGAGCCTCCCAACCCAGTAGAGCCTTTACTAGGTCTGAGACACAGGTTGCCATAGCAGATCAAATTGCCACATGGCTCTATTACCCAAGAGTCCGAGTATGTAACAGGTTTACACAACTGAAAAGCCTTCAAAACATGCCCACTGTAACACCCACATACAGTATATCACAAGCAGGTAGTTTTTGCAATCCTCATTTACCGCTGACGAACAGTGCGAATGCACAGCGCAGTGCTGCGAGAAGTTTTCTGTTTCATTGCTCAACTGGCATCATCAAGATTAGCTTGGCAAGCTGCGATATCACTTGGCCCCCTCAAGATACTGCATCCTCTCCACAGTCACTTTTGCACCATTGCTGTTGACCTCTACCGTCTCCATCACTATCTGCTTCGTTGAGGCAACCTTGTACACAGCCCCAAACAGCTGGCCCCTGGAGTTGATGCGAGGGATGGCCTATACAAGGCACAACCGGCAGAGGGGCAAGTATTTTCAGCATCAACGCAGCACAATAAGTGCCTTGCAGGTGGGTGCGCACTTGGCATCTGCCTGTAGCAAGCAGCCTGCAACCATACCCTAGGTTGCTATATGCCCATCCTGCCACCACTGCTGACAAAACTAGAACCGTGCTGCTGGAAACCGATCCACATAAGAGCCCAACACATACATAACAACAGTGACATAGGTTTACTAGACTGGCTTGTCACCTGCCAGCACATAGTATGTGTTGATGGCAGTGTCATCCACGTGTGCTGGGAGGTGACAAGCCAATTTAGTAAACCAGGCTGACTCTGTTCAGAACTTTCAGGTCTTGAACTGAGTCGAGTGAGACACTCATCAAGTGCACTGAAGAAGAAGAAGAAGAAGAAGAAGAAGAAGAAGAAGAAGAAGAAGAAGAAGAAGAAGAAGAAGAAGAAGAAGAAGAAGAAGAATCACCCTTTCCGGCCGCAAGGCCCTTGGGAATATGTATTTGGTGGCTCAGCCACACTGGCACACCAAGTGCACTGGGCCAGTCTACCACTTGTGAGCAGTAAAGCCACTGGTAGGCAGTGGGAGAAAGTATTTTCAATTGCACATGCTACGGCAGCCTTTGGGCATGCCACCAGTTACCAAGCTGATGCCGCAAACTGGTACCGTTCGCCACGGTACTATGAGCACTGCGTTATGCAGGATTGAAAAAAACTTCTTTGTCGTGCGCCAACTCACCTTGACACCCCTCCAGTGCTGCCCGTCTGTGTCCATCATGAAGCTCAGCAGTTGCCCGGGCCAATCACCCTCACTAATTACCCAGCCCTTGGTACCCGGGCTATATGCCACAGTATGCTTGGTGCTGGCAAACAGAGTACCTGCGCAGCATATACAGCACAACAACTTGTATTGATCAATATTTTTAATGGTAAGTTTATTCTGCTGGCAAAGAGAATGTCTGCTGTCAATATAATGCAATGCCAATGATACAATTAGTAGATTTTCCCTTTTTTACAGGAACTCTTACTTTGCAAGCCGCTGCGAACCCTGACAAAGACATATAATGGTGGTCTGGTAATGTGAAGGTCAGGACCTGCCTGGTGGGAACATGGTTGCTGTTGGATCACAGCCCTCTAGATCATTTAAGTGGCTGCCCAGTAGCAGCTGACCCTCATCTGTTGCGCCCCAGTACAGTGGCTGACTGCCCTCTGGATCCCTGATAACAGCAGCATCAGCAACAGGACACGACAGCAGCATCAGCAACAGGACACGACAGCAGCATCAGCAACAGGACATGAACAGCAGCATCAGCAGCAGGGCATGAACAGCAGCATCAGCAGAAAGACACAACAGCACCATCAGCAGCAGGACACATGCCAGCAATCATATAATGTTAATGGAAGAGTTCCACCTGATGTGGCCTGCGGAGAAAGGGGGGGAGGGGTATAGCACATCCACTGAAGTTAAGACCTGCTGTTGTTGCTGCTGCTGTTGCTGCTGCTGTTGCTGCTGCTGTTGCTGCTGCATAAATCTTGGCAACAGTATCATGAGACAATTAGAACCTCAATTTGCACCACAACTGCTGCTGCAATTTCAATCTCTTCCAGCTGTGATAATATGTGACAGCTGGCAGTATAGGTTGCCCAGTAGCTGCTTTATGCTGCTGCTGTTATATGTACCTGTTGGCTGATAGCTGTCACCCTTGACAACTGGTGCTGCAATCTGGCCGCTTGTGCCGTTTCCTGCTGGTGTTGTAGTGACGGCCGCTGCTGCTCTAGCACATCTGTAAATCTGCCACTGGTCATCCACACTGTGGGCTACCCACTGGACAATGGGTGACCGGCCAAACATGACTTCTGCTGTTGCTAAATACACTGCTTGACTGAAGACCGTCAACAGGAGCAGCAGTTACTACAATTCATCCAAAAGCTGCTTCTACTGTTGTTGCTGCTGAGCACCTGCACACCAGCAGGTTGCTGCACCCTGCAACTCATTGGGGGCCGGCTGTCAATGGAATGCACATGCTTTTGACCAATGTATAGCAACCACACTTCAATGGTATCGGCTGAGTCACACATACCTAGCAGCAAAGACACGCTTCTGGATCTCATCATAGATGACAAAGGCATAGGTGCCTTGGACCTGCAGCAAGTGGAGCAACAGCACAGCGCATGCATCAGGAGAGAGAGCTGGATGAGCAGTAGTACTTAGCCAGACATGACCTGGCAGGACCTTTCACTGCCACTGCCTTTTCTGAGCTCTACACATGTTGCACAAAGGCTTTGACCTGAAACAGCAGAGCACAGCACAAGTGATCGTTTGCTGTTGTGCTGCTGCTCATACCTTGGACAGGCAGTCAAGTGCTTTGTCTGTTGTATCCTCAGAATTGCATGACATGAATGATGTGTAGAAGTCCAGCAGCCAGTGTGCATCATTTTCCTCTGGAGGGGGCTCGTTGCGAACGAACGCTGCAGGAGGGGCAGCATCACAGCAGCAAGCGTTCAATCGAACCAGCTAGTCAGGCTGGTGATGTTCACAAATCAAAACGCTTGCAAAGCTTGACATGTGTGTTTATGTGCGAGCCGCGTGCAGGTCTCAAGGGACTAGGGTTATACATAGGTTTGAATTTGCAACTCTCAGGCACAACCTGCTGCGGTGCATGCTGATGGCTTACAGCAGTAGGTGCGAATGCCCTTGCCCTTCTGAGACCGGCAATTAAACAACAGCGGCCATTGCTTACCGTCATGTGCAGCTGCCACTGCGCTGATGCCTGGCCAATCTGAGACTTCACCAGCCAGAATCACGTGAACCCCGTCACGAGCAGCATAGCTGCAGTAAGGAGAGGCCTCGAACGAGAAGCCATTGCCGTGGCCCAGCAGGGCCATCTGCCGTGATTCTGGCCTGCTGTGTTCGTAGGCAACTGACAGCTTGGACTTGCATAATTCCTGCGACGCCAGCAGTATGGATATGATAGCATTCAAACAAGGAGGTTGCCTATGGTTCAATAGCTTAGGACAGCACAGGGATGTGCTGTTTTTGCTTGTAGAGGATTGTCTACTGGCACTGGTTTTCATGCCAGTTTGTTTTCATCTGCATCTGTGTTGTACAGCGTTCTGAATTTGAGGCCTTTCAACTGGTTGTCAGAGATGCAGCCTCTAGAAATGTCCCGAAAAACACCAACGGACCTCGCGGCGAATTGCGCTTGTGGGAGCCACGTTGGAGATTAGGAAGCAGTCAATGAAGAGCATTCATCAATTTGCAAGTTCTGAACAGGACCGCGAGCCCCGAAACAGTCCAGTCCGCTTTGATCGTCGGTCTCACCTCTGCTTTCTGCTCATCATCGCCAGGAAATGCGTGTGGTTTGGTTTGCAGCTTGTAGGACTCAAGGCCTTCAGGAGGTCGAGCGGTTTCTGCATCGACGAGAGCCTATGAGATGCTGTGGTCTCGTCTGAGGTGGCAACGTGGTACCGGAACTGTCGGGAATGGCAGGCGCACCTCTATCAAACACAGCCAACATATGATACGGACGACTCATCTTGGATGTAGCTGCTTCGCTCGCTTTGTAAGAGCCCCTGTGTTGAGGAGTGTGTCGATACTGATTTACCGAGACGGAACTGCTTGTATGCCCTCTGGAATGAATCTTTGGCACGCTTGTCAGCAAATCTTTCACAAAGAGATGAAATTTGCCACACAAGGCGTGTCAGTGTGCTGTGACCATGGCCTTTCGGATTCCCCCTTCAGATCGTGTACTGCATTCACTCAATACTCACTGGGTGTTCTGTTTTCACTGTCATTCATCAAGCTGGCCGCTCTGGTCAGCATGCAACCAACAGCTCTCAACCGATACTGCCTTGCCTCGAAGGACCTCGTTCATGTCACATGAGTCGAATTAAGTAGTTGTACTTCTAAAATACGCTTTTCAGTTTGCTGCTGTGCTAAGGTTTCAGGACAGCCAACATGGACTTGGACATCACCTCGTTGCTCAGTGCGCTTCAGACAACACAGCAGAAGAAATCCTCTGTTAGGTTATCTGAACGCAATGTAGTGGAGTTGGTCATGAAGCTTAAGCAGCTTGGGCTCTGTGGCGAGGAGCTGCTGCATACCATTAATGGAAAGGAGTACATCACCACAGATCGCCTCAAAGCAGACATAAAGACAGCGTTACGGCAAGCTGGAGGCAGATTAGAGCTCACAGAACTACCAGCGCTTGTCGGTGTGGACCTGGCGCACTGTGAAAAGCAGGTGGGCTTTCTGTCAATGTGGGACATCTGCAAAGACCCCCTGCTGTGATAATGCTCTAAAGTCAAAGGAGATTCTGTTCTTGGCGCAAGAAGTACTTTATTCGTCTTCAAGATGTTGACAGCGTCACGCGTGGAGGGAAGTTGCTTCAGCAGAGGCTGGAGCCTGGAAGCAGCAGCTGTCACTGTATGCATTTCACTGTGTGCAAGTGCAGGCAGCCCTAATTGTGTCGGAGTCTCAAGGCAATGTCATGGAAGCTCAAGGCGAACTGATCACAGTACAATACTTCGACTCGTTGGCCGCAGAGATCAATGACCTGTTGCAGGTGAGCACCAGCAGAATCAGCAAAACTGCTACTCCAGCAATCAGACTGCATTAGACTGCAGCATGCAATTGGATCCAACAGCATGATACTTTGTCAAGTATACATCGTAGTAGGCCCCTCCTTTTGCCTTACTGCAGTTCTGCATATGTCATCTCATTGCAGGAATCAGGAGTCATCAGTATGGCAGACCTGGCGATCACATACTCTCTCAACACTGAGCTCCTGCGCAACATAGTCAGCAGCCGTATGGGCACTGCAATCCACGGACAGCTCGATGGCGGTGTGCTGTACACGCCAGCATACGTCAGAAACATCAAAGCACAGCTGCGAGGGGCCCTCAGAGGCACTTCAGCACCAGTAGCACTAAACAACTTGATACGGGACCTCGGGTTAGACAGCTTTAGCAGCAGTAACAGCATGGTAGCTCAGCTGGTTAGTGAGTTGCTGCAAGAAGGTGCAATCAGTGGCAGTATAAAGGGAGGTGGTGGCAGTTGGGTGCCCAGCATTCACACAGCAGCGCAGCAGAGTGCGGTTGCCGGGTTCTACCAGCAGAATGGATGGGTCGCGTATGATCTGGTGAGGAAGTCTGGGATTAGCAATGAGACAAGCTATCTGAAGCAGAACTTCCCACAAGGGATTGCGTTGGAATCAGGTAGGGTGAAGGGTTTGACCTCTCTTTCCAACCCAAGCTGCTCACGAAAAAGAAGTTGCTGCAGAGGCAGGCGCTGCTTACTCAGTCTCTAACATGCCTGTCTTGATGAAACGGTCAGCAGGATTCGCTGCTGCTGTTGCCAGTTACACAGACCACAAACAGACTACGCTTTGCAGACTGCACTCCCTGCTTGTGCTCAGTTCAACTCAGTTGCCTGTAGTACCCCAGTCATGATCAGTCTCTTGTGGATGTCATCGCCAATGTGCTGCTGCGTTCTACCCTGCTGATGTTTCTTCTTGCTGTCTGCAGTGTACGTCTCTCCAGCCATCCTGACAGCAGCAGAAGCATCAGTTGATGAAACGCTGCGGAATAGCAGCTGGTTGGACGTCTCGACAGTACTCCCGCTCGCCCTTGAGTCAGCTGATGTGGTGCGGCTGCTTGAGAAATGCTCAGACCTGGCGAAAGACCGGGGCCAGGTACGTGCTGCTTGATTCCCATTTGTTGAATGTAATCATTGCAAAGCAGGCAAGTTGGTGTAACAGTTGTTGTGTGCATTGTGAGCATGGAATACAGTGTGAAAATTATTTTGGCAATTAAGAATGCCTCTAGGTATTCTGCTCACACTCTCAGGGTGTCATCGTTGATTGTGCCTTATCAATCGCGCTCTCTGACCTGGGCTCGCAGGGCATGAATGACAGCAGCTTCTTCTTTGTCGATTGTGCAACAGCCTGCAGTGTCACGTCCTGAGTCGGCTGCTCTGTTTGCTGTCTCCTTGAGCTCTTTGGATTGCAAACCAATTCGCAGCTCTTGCTACCCTGCCCAGTGGCAAACGTGTTGGAGCTCCTCACAGTCATATATGGTATGATTGCTGCTGAAATCAGGTACTAGGTGCAACCTGCATAGTCAGCACACCACTAATCACTGCAGCTCGTGAGAAAGCTGAGGAACAGGCAAAGAAGGAGGCTGATAAAGCAGTTGCAGAACGCAAAAGTGCAGCAGCAGCAGCAGCAGCCACCAGCAGCGGCAATGGCCCAGCAGGGGCAGCAGCAGCAGGCACTAAGAGTGCATCACCGGCAAAAAAGCAGCCAGCAGCAGCAAAGGTGGGTAAGCAACCTACCGATACACCTGGCGCTGGCTCTGAATATGATGGCAGCAGTTGTTGGCCAGTTAGCTGCATTTGCAGCATGCTGTGGGTATCCTGTAGATGCAATGCATGGTGGTAACAGATCAGTGTTTCGTGTCCCTTACTGGTCTTCGGTACTAATGAGCTGCATGCCAATGTCAAAGTCTGGTATGTTGTGACAGCAGGGACAGCCAGCAATTGCTGCAGCTTGATCTCAATTCAGAACTTGTTTCAATAGCAACCAGTCACAGAGTGAATGCAGCAGCAAGCTGAATAGTGAGCACTCTTGTTATTTTCTGCAGGGTGATGAGGCTGACAGTGATGATGACTGGAGCATGGGCAGCAAGAAGGGCAAAGGAAAAGGAAAGAGCAACGCCAGCAAAACCAAAAGCAAGGGCAGCAGCAACAGCAGCAGCAGTAACAGCAGCAAGCAGCAAAAGGGCAGTGACGGGACTGCTGCACTGAGCTTGTCTGTGCTCACAGACCTAGTGCTGCAGATGTATCCTGACATGGAGGATGCTGGTAAGCAACCGCCCATCTCATTCGTGGCTTTACTGCTTTTCCCTGTGTGTTTTTCATGTCTTCTGCTGTGGTGGATGGAATGTCTTTGCAACGCATGTTATAGAGGCATGGCGGCCTGCAATCAGGCAGATTTGTAGGGAAAGTAAAGCAGGCAGCTTCTGGTGGCCTTAATCGTTTTTTCCACAAGCTCTTCGCCGGGACAAGAGGAAAGGACATGCCTTTCTTTCCCAAGCCATTACCACTGCCTTCTTTCTCAAGTCATTATCAGTGTCTACTTTCTTGCCAGCGTGATGATGCTGACTGTGATGATGCCTCTCCACTTCCTGCTGCTTGGTTGTTGGCCCAGGTCCCTCCCGCAACCTTGCTCGGTGTATAGCAGAGCTCATACGGCCAGCAGCAGTAGCAGCTTACCAGGAGCAGCTCGCCAGTGTGTTCACCAGCAATGCCGAGGCCCGGCGCAAGGTCAAGGATGCAGCTGTCAAGGCTCTTGAGGAGGCATTTGGGCTGCTGCAGCTGTATGTGCATGGCTGTGAGCTGCTGCAGGTAGGGGCTAGGTGGTGGCTAGTTGCTGCTAAGAAATCTCTCGGGCTGCACTGTACTATTGTGCATACTGAATCTAGTAATGTATCAGCAATGCTGTTTGATTGTGGTGCTGATTGCATCACAAGCACATCATCTGGGGCCGGCTGGTTTGTGGTACTGTTGCTGCGAGAGTTGAGTTGCGTACAGACTGCTGCTTGTACTTACTACTTATCAAACACTCGGCTGTGCTTGAGCCTTGCTGTGCGCTGATAACTGCACGATGTCGATAATGGCTCTCTGGACATAGGCTAGAACCCTTGGGTTGCTGGTGGATTGCTCAGCTGTCACAACTACCTTCACAATATCAAGCTTACCAGCTTGCTTCATGTACTGCTGCTTGCAGAATGATGAAGCAGCGCTGTCCGTTGTGCAGCGGCACTTACTCCGCAGCACTGGCACAGACGCAGTAGATTCCTTGCTCACGTGGTGCAAGTACGAATTTGTGGAGCAAGATGCTCCAATACCGGCAGCTGCAAGTGGTGGCTTTGCTAGCCCAGCTGAGCGCTCGGCAGTGGTCAAAGCTCTGCCGCCTGATGTTGGCCAGTCTATGAGCAAGGCGGTGGATGCGTCCAACGGGTCAGATGTTCAGGTGATTTGGTCGGTGAAAATTAGTCTGTTGTAAATCAAGCACATTTGGTTAGGTCAACAATTTGTACTGCTGTTGTCGGCCACAAAGTAACTTGAAGCTGTCCATCACATCACGCTACACTTGCCTACAACACGTCATTATTTTATGATATAGGGCTGGCCACTTTCAAAGCAGGATAGCATTGTGTATATTCCTCTGCCCTCTAAGCCCAGTGCAGGATCCTGAGCACGTGCAGTTTGCCACATCTGTTTGCAGGAGCTCATAACGCAGTTGGGAGCAGCAGCCATGGAGTGCGGCATCCGCCTGAAGCAGTTGGATAAGAAGTCTGAGAAGGCATTGCTCGCAGCACAGAAGGCTCGTCTGCTACAGCTCCTGGAAGGTGAGCAGTCACCAGCAACAGTGCTAGCCCTGGCCCTACCACTGCTGACGGTCAAGGTTAGCAGTAAGCTGCTGAACGTGCCAGGCAGGGCAATTGGCGGTGTGCTAGCTGCACTGCAGCCTGATATGCCAGAAGAGGAGTATGCGCTGGTGCAGCAGTATCATCAGTTGGTGGTGGAGAGCCTGAAGCAGCAGTCGAAGCAGCAGCAAGGGGGTGATGGGGGCCAGCAGGTAGGAGTTGTGGAGGGGCAGCTGTTAGCGTTGTTGCCGAAGCTCAAGGCACTGCTTGGCATCGGGAGCAGTAGTTGAATGGCATCATCAGGTACTGCATGCATCAAGCTTTGTGGCTCACCTTGCAGGGGGAACCTGCATACAGGCAAGCTGTACCTTTCCAGCAGCATACTGCGTGCAAATGTGTCTGTTGTTTTGTGTCTATCAAGAGTGATCCTTTGTCAAGGCTGCACACTGAGTGAGTCTGGAAACAAGCTGTCTCTGGCCCTGGGGTCTTTCGTGGGCGACGTTGATGTGATTGGGTGCGGTGAGATTAGAAATAAGCAGTGATGTGAAGTGCAGCCTCTCAGCTTGTCAACATGTGGGCGGGAAAGGGACGATAACAGACGCTCCACATCCACGATAGACGCTTGTGCGATTAGCAGAGGGGTCTTATCAGGTTGCAATAATAGCATTGCTAGCTGCGTGTCCACCTTTGCTCCGAGGGGGAATGAGGTGCTGCTCACCAAGCCATGGCACGGCTCGCTGCTTGCCAGCGTTGCGCACAGCAGTCACTAGCGTTTTGAAATATACAGCTTTGTCAAGGCGCTGCTCTTCTCGTTGTAGTTGGGCCCTCGCAGCCGCGGATACACAATCAGATGAGTATTTCATGGGCCTTGCCTTACAGCAAGCAGCAGAAGCATTTGCGTCTGAGGAGGTACCAATCGGCGCCGTGTTGATTGCTGGGTCTGAAGTGATTAGCATGGCGCATAATCAAACCGAGCAGCGGCAAAATCCCCTATGCCATGCTGAGCTATTGTGCATCACAGCAGCAGCGGACAAGTTGCAAGCCTGGCGTCTGCAAGATGCCACGCTGTACAGCACCTTGGAACCCTGCCCTATGTGCGCTGGAGCTATCTTACAAGCAAGATTGAAGCGACTGGTATACGGGGCCAAGCAGCCCAGGATAGGTGCAGATGGCAGCTGGGTGGCACTCTTTCCACAGCAGCAGCAGCATCAACAACAACAACAACAACACCAGCAGCAGCAGCAAGGGACGTGTACTGTGCCAGCAGGACAGGAGCGCCAGGGTGAGCAATACTACTGCTGCTGCATTTATTTCAACTGAGGTGGCAACTGCCTTCAGACAGTGAAGTATGCGATGGGCACTCCTTGAGGCCGCAAACCACCTGCCACTTGTACTATACTTCCCAGGCATTGGTGTTACACATCTTCAATCATGACGTACTCATAACGGTTATAACGCAATTGAACATGACCTGATCAGCTGCTGTAGATATGTTCCTATCTGCTTGCTCTGTCTGCCCCATACGGTCAACACAAACTAGGGATGCACATAACAGAGCATGTGCCACAGCGTCTAAATTAGTTGCATGACTCTGTCTCTTTCATACGGTGATTTCCCACCGTCACCTAGTAATTCATGATAAACAGAAGCTTCTTGTGCTGTAGGGGTTCTTCAGCAGTCACTCCATTTCTGACAATCACCACCACCTTCTATTATGTTGACCCCTGTCAGCTGGCGTTGGCACAACTTGTTATCACACTTTTGGGGTCATGGCAATGCTTACTGAGAAGACAGCACCAAACAACGTATTGCTGCCCCTCGTGTTGTTCCTGCTGCCAATGCTTGCCCCTGCTATGGTCGCAGCTGCTTTTCAGGAGCAATTCAACCCAGCAGCAAGTTTAGAAGGACTGCATGCAGAAGAACAGCACCAGCATCAACTGCCCAAGCTACCACAACAGCAGCAGCAGCAACAGCAGAGTATATGCATCACACCCAACAGCAGCCACCCCTTTCACCCCAACATACTTGTGACCAGTGGTGTTCGGGAGGCAGAGTGCAGGGACATCATGCAGCTGTTCTTCAAGCAGCGACGGCAGCAGCAGAAGGACTCAAAAGCAGCAGGCTGACAGGCTGTCTCGTAATGTGTTGGTAGCAGCAGCAGCAGCAGCAGCAGCAGCAGCAGCAGGCAAAAGCACCGAACATGTTCTGCAGGGGGGCTTTTGAAACCAAGCTACTGCTTACCGTGTACTTTATATTGTGTATAGATGTCGTGTCACCAGGCTCTGCAGTGTAGCTGACCCTTCTAGCTCAGAGATGGCTGCCTGCTTTCCAGTTTGCCGCCAGTCTAGTTTTGAGATTCCCAGTTGTATCTGCCAGCACCAAACAACACTGGACTCCAGTGTCCAGCTGAGCTTCAGGACAGCAGCAAGCTTCAGGAAACAAGCACCGTGCTTGTTGAGTTGAACTCAACTGGCCTCTCACAACGCAGTCTGCGTCTCATATATACATCGATGAGGCTGTGCTGCTCTCAAACAGTGAGTGAACGGTTTTTCGTCTACAGAGGAAGCCTACAAGCTTGCAGGCTGCTGAAGGTAGCTACTACCTATATCCATGTGGCAGGCAGACACGAATAGTCTGCTCAGAGGGAAGATGACACGCGCTGTTGTGTACTGGTAACTGCTAGTACTACTACTTCCGGGAATTTAGCAAACTCCTTCCTTACAAGTGCCACTGAGTACTACTAGTAGCAGTGACTAGTAGTCATGTCGCAGTTCAACTGAGTGAGTCACGAAGTTGCTGACCAGCCCTGTTGACGCCCCGGGTAACAACTGGGAAGTTTAAAGAAGTCTATAAGAGTCTTCCAAGTTAGACGCCCTCATTACAACACTGAAAATGTCGTTGTTACTAACAACATGGTGTTGTTGACTTTCAAGGAGGCAGCTTTTGTATTCCGTAGGAAAAAGAATACGCCTGAGTAATATGACAGTGCACTGAAAGATTCATAAATGTACTGGCCTGGCATCATCCTAATTGAATGATCAGCCAGGCTGCCAGGCGCAGTGGGGCTGACTGACCATCAGTCACTGCCAGTGCAATGATTGCAGCCTGAGATGTTCAACATATTTCAGCGGTTGATCATTCAAGCATCTAGCCTCTTTATTGCTGCTACCAGAAGCAATAGGCTCAACACCTCATTGATCTACATCGCTTTGCACTGCATACGATGTAGATTCCTGAGGGGCATGGCAGCAGTCAGCACCACAAGTATATAACAGGCACGGATCGTCTGAAATCACGCAGCAACACCGTGTACAACGCAACATTATATGGTATTCGTTCATATTTTTTCTGGCTCTCCCTTCCCGGACGGGATGCCTGCTTGATGTGCTGACGTGATCAGGGTCGGCAGCCTTAGGCTGTGATGGCGACCGTTTTAACCAGATGGTTATATCCTATCGCAGCAAAGCCTTCTGTTGCAACTTTCAGAGCTAAGCTCTCTGATGACTCCGACGTTGACGGTGTTGAGCTTGCTGGTTTCTCTACACCAACCGCGACTGAGCTCGATCAGCTAGACAATAAACAACACTTCAACTCAATATACTCTGACGGAGCGGCCACCACTTACACGAAGACTAATCATCTGTTAGGCTACCCAGACAGCAGCAAACCGATACACCCGTTAGCTGCTTCCCATGCAGACGCCGAGGACCACGTTTCAGACCGCGTTTCAGATACCAGCAGCACCTCATTGGTTGGACGTACGGACAGCACAGACGCTATCAAACCCCAATCTACTGCTGGCAGACACCCAGGGCAAAGCAGCTCAGCACAGCAGGATGTGCATCAGCTCTGGCACAAAGCAGCGTCAGATGTCAGAGTCGTGATCTCAATAATGCTGGAACTTTCGGCTAATCAGCGTTCAGCGGAGAGGTTGAGTCAGCTGCTTGCCAGCAGCACCTGGGAGGAAGCATGCCAGCACTGCAGGGATGGCTTCCTCCTGCGGTGAGGAAACTGCTCATGGCCATGACACACAGCACTTTCAAGTACCCATCTGCTTCAGATATCAGATATATACTCTGTCAAGTAAATTACTGATTGCGCAACAGAGACGTCAATAACACAGGTCACACACTGACCAAGACGCAGGATTCATACATGCAGCATCTGTGCCCCAGTTTTGCTATGAAGCACCCTGAAAGCTTGTCCTCAGCCAAGGCAGCGCCCCTAACCTTTCCTTACACTGCTTTACTTTGCCACTAATATACGGTAGTAACAACTTCTACACTGCAATGCTGAGATTGTCATTCCTGCCCTTTTCCTGCAGCGCCATCCTGCAACATTACTTTCCGGACTGTGTTGACTCTGACGACTCAGACACTGCAGCACATACACGATACTCCAGCAATAAACTCAGCAGCAGCGCAGCTGCAGGATACAGTGGCAGAAACACCAACAGCCAAAGCGACTACAGCAGCAGGAGCAGCAACATTTGGCTCTCTCCGCCAACAAGAGTCAACGGCATTGTGCACAACTCAGGGCCACTAGCAGTCGCACGTCATGAAGAGCAGCAAATCTTCCAGGATCCCTTACGACACCAGCAGTGCACTCTCGATCCCTTGCAGCAGGTACAGCAGGAGGGCATGTTGACCAAAAAAGACCAGCCGCAGCAACAGTGGTATGCGAATGCCACACAGTGCCTGTGTGCTGCAAAAGCAGCAGGCGTCTGTGTACCTGAGGGGTGTGATGCGAGCAGCATGGCTACTGTGCAGCCGGACATGCTGCTGCAGTTCTTGCTAGCAGTGGTGATAGCAGGAGAAGCCAAGCAGCAGCTGCAAGGGCAATGCCTGGCAGTGTTGCTGCAAATGCAGCAGCATTTGACAGCCTCTTATTCTTTGTATCCAGGCTTGCAGGGTACGGCTGCTACTGCCAGCAGCAGCAGATGCAGGTGTGGGTTCACCAGGAACTGTGGACAAAACGGCATTGGGCAAGACTGTGATGTGAATAAGCAGCAGCTAATGCTGAATAATGATTCTGTGTGGGGTTTAATAAAGACCTGGCTTGCTGTGGTGAGTGGTTCACTGCAGCAGCAAGGTTCACATGAGCAGCAGCAGCAGCTGCTTGGTGTGCATGGCAGTCCTACGCAGTGTACTGCTGCTGATGTCACCTGGGTCAGCTTGATAGCAGCGCTGCAGCAGCTGCAGCAGGACCGTGATGGTGTCAGTCAACAGCAGCAGCAACATAAGAAGCAACAGCAGCCATGTGCAGCTGCTAGACCTATTGGCCCTACTGCTGTCTCTGCACTGTATCACCCTTTGAATAACCGTATGCACAGCACCAGCAATAGCAGCCATGGCATGCAGAGCGCCGCCAGCAACAGCAGCAGCAACAGGGCTGCAGGAGCCAGTACTGACAGTGGTCAAGCGCAATCTGGGCTACTGCAGCAGCTGGAGGAGCTTGGCTGCAAGCTTGCCTTGCTGCGCCTAGATGATCTTGCCGACCCTGTGCTGCAGGGCCAGACCTGCCCTGCTGCACTGCAGTTAGTGGTTCTGCTTCGGCTGCTCGGCCACACTAGCAGCCTGTGGTTGCCTACAGCAGCAGCATCAGCAGCATCAACAGCAGCAGGTAATGTTGATGTGACCAACCACAAAGTAACTCAGAGGTGGGACCTAGTCATTGAGAGCACATCGCAGGTTGAACGACAGTTGTCTGGTGAATCGTCTGGTGAACCTCAAGCCCTTCAGGAGCCAATCAGTACTCCTTCGCCAACAGCGTCAGATGACAGCACACAATCGAGCGGTGATGAGCGTTACATACAAACTGACAGTGTTATAACGTCACCCAGGAGCTTGTGGGCTCCAGAGCTTCTGAATCAGTACCAGCTGTGGCCGGGTGATGAGAGTGAAGAGAACGAGGCTGTGTTGAGCCGTGAAGAGCGCACGCTGCGCTGCTGGATCAACAGTTTATTGCACAAGAGTGGTAGACCCTGGAGAAAAACAGCAAACATGAGCAGCACAGTGTGCCGCAGTGCGTCTGGAGCAGGCAGAAGGAGCAGTGTGAATGAAGGCAGTGGAGCAGCTGAAGGTATCACATGCAGTGCACACAAGGCAGCTGTTGTAGGCAGCAGCAACGGGGTCTACTGCAGGATTGACAGCTCTGGTGGTCATGAAGCCACTTTGGATGCTGGTTGGGAGCAGAGTTCAAGCTCTAGTGTTGCTGGGTCTTGCAGGAACAGCACGGCTGCTGTCACTCCTGCAGATCCAGCTGCTACTACAGCGCCTTACAAGTTCAGCTTCAGAAGCATCAGCAGCTTATTTGGCGCTGAAGTACGCAGCGGTGTGCTGCTTCTGGAGCTGTTGGAGTACCTGCAGCCTTATTGTGTTGATTGGAAGCTTGCAAATAAGCTGCCGTTCAAAGCGGCTGTTGTGTCTGCTCAGCTGCAGGCCCTGGAGAATTGCCAGTTGGCATTGCGGATAGCGCAGGTATGCAGCCAGCTGTTTGGCCGTCCTAGGTTTCAAGCTATCATAAGTTGGTTAATGCAGCTGACTGCGATCTGAAGCCACTGTTGCATTCTGGTAAATCTATGCAAGTTGCAGCATCATACATTGACAGATAGCTGCAAAAGTAGCTTTGCTAGCTTGCAATCTCTGACATGTAGCTGACAGCAAAAGTATAGGAATTTCCAGACATGTTGTAATGGTCATGAGAATCCCAAGGGCATGCTGTCTTTGGGCATTTGCAAGGATGCACATTGCTGCTCTTCTGTATGCTCCAGGTTGGATCAGGCAGTTCTGGTATGAGAGGTGCTATCTGTTTCCATCTCTGCAGCTGATGCTGGCGTTTTGTGATTATAATGTGTCCTATCTGCTGCTGTTCTGCAGGACGACCTTGGCCTGCCGCTGGTGAGCATGTCTCCAAAGGATGTTGTGCTCGGGCGCCGGAAAATCATCTTGTCCCTCGTGTATCAGCTGATGAGATTCCATACCATGCAGCTGCTGGAAGGCATAGCTGCAGTGGAGCAGCACCGGCAGCGATTGAGTGGAGGTGGTGAACAGCAAGGTACTGATGTGAACATCGCAGGGCAGCTTGCAGGACACTGTGTTTTGGAGGGACATCCAGCAGCAGGGTCTCCTGAGGAGTCGCCATCTGCGACACCAAGGGCTGCAGGCCTTGTCAGAATATGCAGCGGCAGTAAAAAGCAGCGGAAAGGCAGGCAGCTTGGCATAACCGAGGATGCCATCTTGGCGTGGGCGAATGCACGGCTGCAGCAGGTGCGGCCAGCATTAGGAGATGCGGCAGGTGCCAATGCTGCAAGTGTTGAAGACGTAGGCAGCAGAGATGCATCAGATGATGACAGCTCCGCATCAACGGCTAGGCAGGCAGCTGCTGCACCTTGTATCAAGTCGTTCAGAGATCCAGTGCTGTCTTCTGGAATCGTGTTGTTGCAGTTGTTGTATGCCATGAAACCAGATGCTGTTGACCTGTCTTATGTGACGCCCGGTGATTCATTTGAGCAGAGGCAGAGCAATGCCAAGTATGCTCTGTCAGTTGCCAACAAGATGGGGTGCAGTCTATTTCTTGTCTGGGAGGATCTAGTTGACTTGCAGCCCAAGTTGGTGCTAGTGCTGTTGGCATCATTGATGTACCTCGATTACACAATGGGATGACCTTTTTGTCCTGTATTTGTCCATAAACAACTGTGTTTTGATATGAACGAGTCCTTGTTTACTATTTGGCCCTGTCAGTCTCTGGTGCAGCTTGTTCACTCATGGAGTGACAACCTGCTCAGGCTGGGCACTTGAGGGCTCCTCCAGGCGTACCCCTGTCCTGCAGTCAAAGCATCATTGTGCGCGATATGCCTGCCCAAGAGCTGTTGCGTGGTCGATTTGTTTGGGCCTTCAATTTTTCAGCCTCTTGTTCACACATCTGAGCCAGTGCCAAACTAGTATTCAGAAGTCGAGGATTTTCCTGCAAACGACGCCGATAAATCCTCGAAGGAATGATATGCATGGTCTACGTGCGCTAGCACTGTGTCGTACATTCCTGTATATACAGCGTTGTGTCACACGTTCTAGCCCGTTTGAACCAGTCTTACCGGGCTCGACAACCGCGCGCAGCGCGCGGCAGTGGTCAAACGTACGCTATATAGTTATATTAATGGCATAACAAGGTTAGAGCTAAATACGCCTGCCTTTTCGCCTACACCCAGGCGGAACACCGTGTCCGTGTCCACAAGATACATCGTGTTGATCAGTCCATCAAATTCTCTCTTCATTTCTCATTTGTCCCTCATAGCTTTGTTGACACCACCAGCTCCAAGCCAACAGTTCTGCTCGCTTCAGCATCGCTTCAGCGCAAGCCGAGTGTGATTTTGAGGCACCATGTGTGGCATATTTGGATACTACAATTATTCCGTAACAAAAGATCTGCGTGCTATTCTCGACATCCTGTTCACGGGACTCAGGCGCCTCGAGTACAGAGGGTACGACTCTGCTGGCATCTGTGTCGACTCGATAGACGCGCCAAGCAGGCAACGTACCAGCTCCTTTGATGGGACCGCCAACGGTGGGGCGCACACGGAGACTAACGGGCACAACGTGGAGGAGTGCAGCTCACCAGTAATCATCAAATCAGTTGGCAAGATTGAGAACCTTGAGAAGCTGACAGAGGAGTACTTGCAGCAGCACAGCGTGAACACAGAAAAGATCTACAAGCATCACGTGGCGATCTCGCATACACGCTGGGCCACCCATGGTCCCCCATCAGCAACCAACAGCCATCCCCATGTGTCAGACCCCACTGCAGACTTTGCCGTGGTGCATAACGGTATCATCACAAACTACAAGGCCCTCAAGGATATCCTGGTGCGTGCACAACATTCTCAAGCATGTCTGGCTGAAGCAGCTCTTGACTGACAGCATATGCATTGTTTGGGCCATCAACCTTGCCACGGCATTGCTCAAAGCCGCTGCAGCAGCACCTGTGGCATAGCGTGCATTTCAGCGGTAGTTGGCAGCCATGCTTAGACACCCAGAACAAATAAAGCAGTTTTAGTTTGTAAGGTTTTGGTTGGCAGCAACAACACTGTCAATCTGCGCAGTTGGCATGTGATTCAACTGCTGCAATTCTGTCACTTTCCCCCTGCAGATCAAAAATGGCGAAACATTTGTGTCAGAGACCGACACTGAGGTCATCCCTAAACTGCTGAAGTTTGCCTATGACAGCATGGCGGCGGAGCAAGGTGGTATTGGCAAAGTGCCGTTCCCCACGGTAAGCAGTGTGCCGAGAACAGCAGGCACCGAACGTCAGCAGGTTGGGTCTGCAGCAATGTCCTGTGGGGCAGATGATGGCAATACACCGGTGATCAATACCAGTACATATACAGTGGCTCACATACCATTTTAAATGTCAACATCAAATAATTGCTGATTGTTGTGCAGCTGGTCATGGAAGTAATGAAGAAACTGGAGGGTGCTTATGCCCTGCTGATCAAGAGCCGTCACTATCCTGGCGAGATGGTGGCCTGCAAGCGTGGTAGTCCCATGATAGTGGGTATCAAAGAGGCGCAGCCAGGTAAGCCACAATTTTTGCCAATCAATCAAGAATGTGTCCGCTGTCACATGAGATTAGGCATAGTTTACAGCAGCCGCCATGTACAGACTTAACCAAGTAGCTGCAGAGTGGTATGCAGAGTGGTGCTGCACAAGAACTCCTCGAGCGCAAGCAGCAAGGGTTGTGGTGTCTGAGCACTCATGAGGTGTTGTTGAATGCCACCTGGCAGCTGGGTGGACAGCAACAGCAACAGGGAGCCCGGTGCTGACGATGGTTGTTCGAATTGCTATGCACACTGGTGCAGTTTGGCAGCTAACAGTGAATAGCAAGCACTGCATGTGTTGCGTGCAATACTGTGAGGAGTAAGCAATGGTTAGGCGTTTTGGTTCTCGCAACACTGCTGTGCTGTGCAGTACAACCAACAACCTATTATGTACTGTAGTGCCAAAATTTGCTGCCTGCCTTGTTGCATAAGAACCAGCAACTAGATGACAATGTGCACAGTTTCCCCTGGCTTCTTTTTTATATTTGGACCAGGCATCAGTATGCTTGTACAATGCTGCGGAAGTGTTATGCCGCAATTCAGTCAAATGCATTCAGGTAGTATACGTTGACAACTGACAGTTCTGATTCGGCTATTGGTGTGGCTGCCCTATTTGTGTTTTGCAGAGGGTCTTGACATGAAACGTGCTGCCAGTATCACCAGGCTGCGTGACCAGTACAACGACAGCCACTGGACAGGAGCATTAGAGGCTTGGGTGGCAAGTGACGCCAGTGCTGTCATTGAGCACACAAAGAGGTATGCACGAGCACCATTTGAGTTATCAGTTGTTGCTAGCATTGCTGTTACACATCATTAATATTCTCCGGTCACATAACAGGAAGATGACAGGCATGGCTAGCTATACTGATGGTGTACTTGTAGCCAATACGAAACGCGTACTGTGTTTTCCTGTTGCTTTGAACAATCACAAATTTCCTTTCAGTTACCTGTATATTGGGCTGATTGGTACTGCACCCGCAATCACGGGGATACAGATAAAGCTGCATTCATTTTTCACAGGTGCAGCACCAATCATCAGCCCAGTCACTTGGTCCATGTTTCCTATAAATACATGCCTGGTAGCTGTACTGCATGGCTCTTGGCACCGGCAAGCTAGTTTCAGTGAAGAAGAGACCTTTGTGCCTCCACATGGCTGCAAATGACTCATCCTGCTAGCCGCATCAAGTTTATGACAACATTGACATGGGCTGTATCTGGTATCCATGCTGGTGCGTGAAACTGTGTGCCCTGGGCCCTGGCTGGTGCAGGGTGATTGTGCTTGAGGACAATGACGTGCTGCACATTGTGGGCGGTGCTTACGGCATCTACAACACCCGGCAGGCTGATGTGGAAACAGCAGTACCACGCCGCTTGCAGGTGCTCCAGCTGGAAGTGGACCAGATCATGAAGGTAGGCATGCAAACCTGCCCTGGATGAAAGATAGTCATGAGAATAAGGGCTTTGATCTTCAGGAGACTGCAGTTGCCAAGTGATATATGCTCTGAGTCTGTCAGCTTGTTGATGCCTGAGAGGACCCAGCAGTGCACAGACTGGTTTATAAGTGGGAGTGATCTAGTCAAACGGAGGGAGTGCAGCTCAGCTCAATGGTCACTTGTGAGTACAGTGTTATGCAGACGACTCGCAGTGTAAACAGGAACCAAACAAACTGTACAAAGCTTTTTACTGCTGTGCTTTGGTATGGTATGGTAGTGAAGGTGATGAAGTATTATTGAGTAAGGTATTGCTACATGATCTGTATGTGCAGGGCGGCTATGAGCACTACATGCAGAAGGAGATTCATGAACAGCCTGAGGCACTTACACAGACCATGAGGGGCCGTGTGGCAGTGGAGCGGACCAGAGAGGTGAGATCTGCCGATTCTGTTCTTGCAGGGTCAATGTACATATAATCATTGCAGGGTCAATGTACACGTTATTTTTGCAGGGTCAGTGAATGTACACTGATCCTGCAAACATAAGGTGGACATTGACCCGGCAAGAATTGTGCATACACGTGATTCATGCAAGAGAAGACCACAACGACAGTGCTTGATGTGGCAGAGTACTGTTCGTCGATATCGTTTGGTTATTGCCGATGTGGAGTTGAGAGAATCACTCTCTGCATTCAGCTGCATTGGCGTGGCAGGAGGAGGGATCCAGGAGTTGCCTCAACAACGCCGTTTGCGTATCTGCTGCCAAGTGCTATTGTGCTTATGGGTCAGCAACAACCTGCTGTGACGACATTCACACATGCTTGCAGGGCAACCCCTACCACCAGCAGCGCGTGAAGCTCGGTGGTTTGCAGGAGACCTGTGACATCATCAGACGTAGCAGGCGTATCATGTTTGTGGCATGCGGTACCAGCTATCATGCTGCACTTGCAGCTCGGGCAACAGTGAGTGCCAGCATTAGAACATCTCTCACTTTCTCCTGCTCTTATACTTGCACTTACAGTATCTGCACGTGGGTGCGTTCACATTATCTGCAGTGGAGGGAGGGCTATATCAGTATTCACTCGCTTCCTGATGCAAAAATTTGGATTGCTTCTTTATCTCTCTTGTAGTGTGCTTAGTAGTTTTGAATATGTGTAGCAGGAGAGTGCTGCAAGGATATGGCCACAGAGGGGCAGTGTGAGCCGCTCTGCAAGTAGCTTTGAGCCGTCGTCAAAAGCTTCTGGCTACTGTCGCAAGGCTGTGTGCTTCGGCATGCGTCATGTGTTCAGCAGCGGGCTGCTTAACCCTGGCTATTGTCAACACCATCACCCTTCGCCAGTGCAGCTCCTACACACAGTTCCAGGCCTGTGACTGCTCTCACCAACCCAACTGTTATGCATGGTGTGAATCACAAGTGCACCCTGATGCTGCTGCAGGTGGAGGAGCTGGTTGAAGTGCCTGTTGTGCTTGAGCTCGCCAGTGATCTGCTGGACAGGCACTGCCCCATCTTCAGGGACGACACGTGTGTTTTTGTCAGCCAGAGCGGAGAGACTGCAGACACACTCAGGGCACTGGAGTATGCCAAGGTATGGTTATGTGATGTGAATACTGACACAGTCATCCTGCAAGTGCTCGAGTGTCCATCTCCAGGGAAGTGGCATATGGCAAATGCTGACAGCGATTATAAGGTTGAGCTATGACAGCCGTGTCAGGCAGGTGTTAGCATGCTTGCTCTGACCTTTGAAGCATTGCTTTTGACCAGTGGGTCCACTGTCTGCATTTGTAATCTTGGGGTTTTCCTCAATCTTGGATTTCATCTGCCGCATATGTGTTCAATGTATGTTTACAATGTGCAGGCTCGTGGTGCGCTGTGTGTTGGTATCACAAACACTGTGGGCTCGGCCATCAGTCGTGCAACACACTGTGGTATCCATCAGAATGCCGGGTATGAGATTGGAGTGGCATCTACCAAGGCGTATACAAGCCAGGCAAGCAGGGTCTGCTTTGGTGCTTTGGTCTTCATAGGCTCAGTGCAACACAAGCATCCGCTGGTGATGCATTGCCTGGGATCCATGCTTGCGTGGCATATCAACAACCTGTGTGTTTTCCAGGTTGTGGAGATCCTGCAGTATATAACAACAGCTTCCTTCCAATGTTCATCAATGTATGAGCATAGTCGACACTGCAAGACTTTCTCCTGGCGTATGGTGTATCTGCAGATCATTTGTATCACGATGATGGCGCTGGCACTGGCAGAGGATTCCATCAGCAAGCGTGAGCGGCGAGATGGGATCATTGATGAACTGGCCATACTGCCAGAGAAGATGCGGGAGTTCCTGAAGAAGCAGGATGTAGCCATGCTGAAGCTGGCCAGACAGCTGAAGGACTGCAACAGTCTGCTGTTCTTTGCACGCGGGAACAACTACGCCACTGCTTTGGAAGCTGCTTTGAAGGTGGGAATTGGGGTAAAGCCGTGCAGCGGCTGTTGAAGCTTGACAAAACTCAAAGGATGGGGGCATGTGAAGTCCTGCAAGACCCATCAAGAACAACTGTTAGGATGCTGCGGAGTCCTGCATGTTGAACGCTGCTGCTGCTGTGCCACATGTTGGTTATTCAAGCCCTGCGTAAAAGTAGCCAGAGCTGCATTTCCTGCAGCTCGTGACTGCATTCAGCTTCTACAACTCAGCAGAGGTGTGCCACCCAGCAGATGATGCTGGTCCTTGTTGTCTGAGCTTGTACTGGTACTGATCAGGACATAAGGAAGTTTGTGTTTCTATGATGACTTATTGGTAGACACGCTGCGGTTGATGCTGGCGAATCATGCCTTGACTTTGGTGGCTATACAGTGGCTAGATATTACTAGTGCTTGATGACCTTCTATTTGCTCACCTGCCCATGCACACATAGCAAAATTGGCTTCTTCTGTTCGTATGGCTCTTATTGTACGCCTCAATTGTTTGCATATTCCTGCACACTGCAGTGCAAAGAGGTGGCCCTGATTCACAGTGAAGGCATCCTTGCTGGTGAGATGAAGCATGGCCCCCTGGCTCTTGTTGATGAGCACCTGCCGATCGTGGTCATTGCTACCCGTGATTCCATGTACAAGAAAATGGAGAGCGTGATCCAGCAGCTTCTGGCACGCAGTGCTCGGCTGATCATCCTATGCACTGAGGGGGACAAAAACATGCAGCAGTATGCATTAAGGAATGACTGCCAGTTGATTGAGGTGAGTGCAGATGCAAGATTCTGAGATACTGCCAAGAAGTGCAAGGATACTCAGGAGCATATGAGGGGCTTTGCAACACTGCCGGCTGGTGGCTGATGCTGGTTTGGGATGCTTGGTACATCCTTCAGGACAGAAATAGGGAGATACCTATGCCCGGGTCTCACTTCCTGCAGTTGCTGCTGTTGCCTTGAAACACGGTACCAACCACCAATGCATTGGAAGTGCATAACGACGCAAGCATCCTACTGCATCTGCAGGGTCTCTGTCAGCTGACAGTCATAGATCAACCATGCTGCTATAAAAAAATGATGCTGGCTCTTCAGCAATAGATCAACAAGGTTACTGCACTATTCCTTCATGAGATATCCTTGCGCACTTTGTGTCATGTTGTGTTACAACCCAGCAGAACAGCAGCATTGCCACTGCAACTGGGGGAAATTGTGCCCACCCCAAGCCATTGCTGTCCTGCATGCATCAGCTTGATAGCCCATCAACAGTATAATATGTGCAGCCGCTGTCTGGCATGTATCAATCATCTTGTGCTGTCATGCTGTGCTGCCTTGCAGGTCCCTGGTACAGTTGAAGCGCTGCAGCCTGTGTTGAACATCGTACCCCTGCAGCTGCTGTCTTATCACATCACAGTGCTGCGTGGACACAATGTGGATCAGCCCAGGAATCTGGCGAAGAGTGTGACAGTCACTGACTAGGTGCTTCTGTGGCCTTTTGCCCATGTTCGCCTGAGCGGCTGTGTGCATCTGACACTGCTGCAGCAGCAATAGCAGCAGCTACCCTGCAGGATGCAGTTTGCAATAATGCGGAACCCAGGCGGAACGTCATTTGTGGAAAGTGTTTGATGGTTGAATAATCTGCAGGCCCTGCTGGGGTACGTTAACGTGAATAGAGCTGAATTGAGTATGTGGAAGTGTAGACTGCGATCAATCTTCAGGCCTTGTCAACAAACGAAACTCGTGGACTCCTGTATGGTTTGACGTCTACTTTGCACTGCATCATTGACAACAAGATAGCAAGCGCAGTCAACAGCATGGCACTGCCATTGTTTGCGAGAAGTGCTCCTGTGATACATCCTCATGGTTGACCTCACGGTTGACCAGAGACCACGTGTGGTCTGTATCATATGATAGAGGACCATCTGCAGCATATTGTGGTTTTGTAGCATCTGCTTGCAACAACATGCCTGCAGCGGGTTTTGACTGTACCAGGTTCCGCCACTGGCAGCAGTGTCTCAACTTGTTGTCAGTGGAGTTTGAACTTTGATAAGATCAATCAATTTGAGTGCTGTCAGAGGCCTCCTAGAAGGTCAGCAAACATCGGCACCATTTATGCATTGGCGGCGATGCAGGGCACAATAGGAAAGCAAGAGGTGATAATGTCACTTGTGATTCAAGTTCTTCACTAGGACAGCATGCTTTGGATCCCGGACGGGTTGGTGTTTCAACCGTTTTAAAAGATGTCACCGAAGTTCCATTGCAGAACATAGACATCGTCAGAGTCTGTTGTTGTGATTGCAGAGGTTTTATAGCACGTTCTGTCGATCGGCAACACAGTAAAGACGCAGCACTGGACCATTCGTACGACCCTCTCCGACAGCATCAAAGCCTTGCAGTTTGCCCTTGATCGCGCAAAGGCACAGCTATCATAGAGATTGAATCTCTTCTTATCTCGTAAGGGTTGCATAGGCGGCGTATCGGGCGAAGCTATGGAAGGGGTAGCAAGCAGCATGTGCGACCTCTGTGGAAAAGAGGCAGACCCCCGCTACGAGGTAAGCAGCTAAGCTGCTGATCAAACTATGCTCTGGTATATCTGCATTACTTGATCTGCACATTACCACTTGCGTTTGTCCAAGCAAGTCCTGGAGCAGGATTCACGTGATCTACAGGTACTGCACAACAGTATAAACCAAAGGGCAACTGGTCTGCAAAAGTTCCCCAACGGCATGCTGTTTTGTGACGCTTTATTGCAGGATTGCTCCATTCTGGTGTGTATTGGCAAGTGCCATGCGCCTCGAGATCATGATGTCTACCATGAGAAGTGCATCAAGATGTATATGCGCAGTTTCTGCAGACACATAGACAAGTGAGTTCCTTGGATCGCCACAGGATGGCAAAACCTTGAGGTGAAACGTTTCAGATGCCTTCACATACCTTCGTCGCGTTGGCAATGTCTAGTTTTTGCCTGGCAAGCAAGGTATGCAGCACTACTAGCACTAGTGCTGCACTGTTCTGCTGTTGCTGGTCCTGTGCTAGTAGCAAGAGCACGATACTGATCACAATACCAATCAAGTAGTGCGTCACAGCAGCAACCACGACCGTAAAACGCATATGGTGAAGGATGACACACACACATGAGCTGGCCAACGTGTAATGTGAGTTTGCAGGATGCATGTGATAATCCTGCAAACCTTACAAACTTGGGAAAGGTTTTGCAGATCTGACAGCAACAGTACCTAATTGTTGACCGAGTCAAACGATCCAACTTAATGACGTTCTCCATGCAGCAGTGCAATTCTTGTGGATTTTGTTGCTGCTTGATCTGGGCCAAGGCGGCACATAATAATCCTATGAGCGAATGTGTCTGCTTCTACGGTTCAAACTGCTGCGCCGTAGCCCGGCTAAATTAATGCTGCTATGTAGCAAGGACCTATCCCAATCCGGGCTAGGTCCATGCTACATAGCAGCATTAACTTAGCTACTAATGGATAGTGTCTAATTCAATGTAATACTGTCACCTTGTCTTGATGCCACTTTTGATAGCACATCACACGGGCAAGCCTGTGTTCATGCCATTACTTGACCAGTAGCCACATGGGTGAGCATACTTGAATCTTGTCAAAATGCAGGGCCTGCATTTGCAGGAAGCAGCAGCGAACCATGGCTGTATTCACGAATACAATGCCACACTGAACTGACACCCACACTGATAGACACTGCTGGATGTTGACACTGCTACCGAATTCTGACTGCCCACTGCAGGGACCGAAAGAGTGGCTACATCTGTCCCAAGGGCAAAGGAAAAGGCACCCTGGTGACATTCAAGTGTACTGGAAAGGTCAGCTGCAGCCCCTGGCTAGCTAATATCAGCTGACGAGGTGTGATATCATAGCACCTGGCTGCAGGACACTGTCCTGCAGTTTGGCAAACAATTTTAGAGTGTAAATGGCAGCAACGGATGAGCCCCATTCTGGCGCAGCGGTTGGCCCAAATGCAGGCTGCACAGCTGCACCTCTAGACAGCAACATGCCAGACAACTTGTCCAGTGTTGCCATCAGCCAACTTTTTTCCCACGCAGTGAATCAATCAGTTGAATGATATTGACAACAATGTAGTTACCAGACTTGGATAAATTGGCAAAGTTTGGTTGAGTTGACAACACTGGAATCACCAGACTTAACCTGAACATACCGAGTATGATTCTGTATTGTCCGACAGGTTGCTCATTCCCAGAAAGCCATAGTCAAGATGCCTGCAAAGCCAGCTGCTGCAGCAGCACAGGTAAGCTGACTGCAGGAAATGCACCGATGTCTTGCGATTTTGGTGGCTAAAACCCTGAAGAAAATGTTAAAATTTCTGGTTAAACCAGGGTTTGTCAATTTCTGTTCCTCACGGTTTGCGCCACCACTGCACCTGGATTACACCATGTCAAAGCTCTTAGCAACACCAAGTGTCAATACGGAGAGTAGTTTGCATGTTTGTCATGTATTTGTGACTTATGAGGTCAGCAGCAGGCTGCAGAACGCTGCGTCTTTGCATAATCAAATTGCCGATATTGGCGGCCACTGGCTAGAAAGTTGATGTAGAGTGTATAATGTTGGCTACAGTGTACGCTCTACAACAACCTTCCAGCCAGTGGCGATCTGATTCTGCACTGCACTGAGTCGCCATGCCGATTGACAGTGTATTGACCAGCACAGCCGGCTAGTACTACAACTGCTATGGCGCTTTCAGGAGCTGATCAACGGATCAATGATTTACTGCAGTGACTGCTGCTGCTTCCCGCGTCTTGCTTGCAGGCAGCCCCAGCAGCTGCTGCCAAGGCAGCCATGCCAGTTTGGAACCAGATCAAAGCAGCAAAGCCAGCAGCCAATGCAGCGCCAAAGAAGCCTGCTCTGAACATGCCCAAATGGGCTGGTAGGCCTGCAGCCAACATGGACCCTAATTACCATTCCAAGAACCAGTGAGTCACTCCGCCTGGGCAGTGAGTCAGTTCTCGTGTGTACTTTCACAGAAAAGCTGTGCAATTCTTCTGAGATGGCCTCACTTCATGTGAGCCGTTCATTTGGATTGGTCGTTGCAATCGATTAGTGGTCAGTCGTGGTTGTGCATCATATGGACCTATCAAAGCACCCACTGCACCGGCATGTGCCACGGTGTGCCTTTGTCCTGGCATTACTAACATGAGCCAGTTCCAAGCCCTCGGCAGCTACAGATCCACTGTGCTTGGAAGCACTGAGAGATCGTATCTAACAGGTTGGCACAAAAACCTATTGAGGAGATTCATTCCCAGTGTGAGTTGCAACTCTCTAAAGTCATGACTTTAGAGGTTTCTACTTCGATCATAACAGCCAGCTAGATCACTTCAATAATGCCAATGTTACTGGCATGTTTTGGCATTGCGTTGATCTTTCGCAGAGCGCCCAATCAGCCCGGCCTGTTTGATCCCCTGGGACGAAATCTTGCAGCTGCTGCTGCTGCAAGTGCCAAAGCAGCCAAGAAGAATGCCAGGAGGGCGGCAGCAAAGAAGCAGAAGCAGCAGCAGGATGCCCAAGGAGCAGCAGAAGGAGGAGCAGCAGCAGCAGCAGCAGGTGATGGAGCTGAAGGGCAAGATGCGGACAATGGCTATGCAGAGTATGCCGAGGATTGGTTGGATGCTGAGTCTGATAGCAATGGTGGCAATGGCAACATAACAGCACACTGGGGCCACGGAGCAGCAGCAGAAGAAGAAGATATTGAAGAAGTTGATTATGGTGGGGAAGAGAGTGATGTCTGGGCGCATGGATGCAAGCAGCAGCAAGCAGCAGGAGCAGCTGGGAAAGCTGATTCTATGGGGGGATTCAGTGAGGAAGCTCTTCTCAAGTTCAAAGCAGCAATAGCAGCGGCAGGACATAAGACAGATGCATGGGTATTTTCTGCTGAAGAAAACTCCAGGTCAAGCCAGCCCACTGGTACTGCCACTGCCACCCCAGCAGCAGCAGCAGCAGTAGAAGGAGGCAGCAGCGGCCCAGGTGAGGCCTCAAGCAGCAACGCTGCCAGGGGCAAAGATATCATTGATGCATGGCTGATCAGCAGCAGTGTAGCAAGAGCAGCAGCAGCAGCTGAGCAGGACAAAGAATCACCTTGGGGCGCTGCAGCTTTTTACGCACCACCACCACCACCACCAGCAGCAGCAAGTGGTATCCCAACAGCTCCTGCAGCTGGTTTGAACGCATCAGCAGCAGCAGCAGCAGCAGCAGTCGTGCCAGAGACACGTACAAAAGCACCAGGAGGACCTTTCACAGCAGCACTGGCACCATCATCAATGCTCGGCTTAATTCTTGCTGCTAGGTTGGGGTGCACCACTGGGCAAGCACCTTCAGCCCCTCTAGCTGCTGCTGCTGCTGCTGCCGCCGCTGTCAGCAGCAGTGCTGCTGTCAGAGGTGGCACCAGTGCTGTCAGTGCGTTTCAGACCACAGCAGCAACAGTAGCTAGCATCACCGCTGCTGCAGGTGCAATCGGCAGCAGCAGCTCAATACAAATGACACCGTCAGCCTTTGCAGCAGCAGCACCACCACCACCAGGGCCATCACAGTACAGACCTCATCGCCGCGTGCACTTTGCTCCTGAACCCACAGCACACACAGCACCACCAGCAACAGCAGCAGCACCACCACCACCACCAGCGGCAGCGGCCGCTGCGATGGCTGCAGGGATAATCCTCAACAGTCATCAGGCTGTAAATGCCACACCAGGAGCTGTCAGGTTCCCAGACACCTTTTTCAACCTCAACCGCTCTAATCTTGGAGATTTGCTTGCACTTGCCAGACTGCCCTCTGCAACACAGGCTTCGCCGCACCCAGCAACCACAGCCATGGTTGCTCCTGCTGCTGCAGCAGCAGCAGCAGCACCGCTTCTGCCATCAGTGACAACAGCAGCACCACAGCATTCCCGCCGTTCTCCTGCTGCAGATGCAGTTAAGCACACCGTGAGCTCTGCTGCAGTGCAGGCCCCTGGCAAATCAACGGTGGCAGCAGCAGCAGCAGCAACATTGACGTCAGCAGAGACCACAACCAGCAATGCAGCAGCAGCAGGGCTGCACACTGGGCTCAGTCCATCAAAGCCTGACCAGGTAGCCACCAAGCCAGGTGTGTGGATGCCATCATGGAAGAAAAAGCAGCAGCAGCAGCAGCCACCATTTGCTGGAAACGGGCACTCAGCATTAGCAGGACTCATGGTAGTACCACACAGCAGCGCTGGTGCTGCTTATGCTTCTGCAGCAGTCACTGCTGGACCACATCTTGCCACTTGGGAACCCGCAGCAGCAGCAGAGGATGCTGAGCTTCCAGGGGACCAGGAGGTTGCAAGCGATGATGAACTATTTGCTCTGTTGTGTGGATGAGCCTCGTGGGGACAGCACTCGGAGTGCAGTGGAAGAACAAGTACTGTTCAGCTGTCAGCTGTCAGTGACAGATTAACAAAATGCTAGGTGATCAGAAGCACTGCTCCCAGGGCCTGGAGTCCTCCTAGGAGGTATAGTGGGTATAGTATACGGCTGTGGCATCAGGCCTAGAGAACCGGTTCCTCAAGCATATAGCAACAGGCAACTCAGAAAGTAATTGTATGTTGGCCGTGGGGAACCTTGCTGCTGCAATCCATGATCTCTTTACAAAGAACAAAATAATGCTGTAGACTAGCTAGTCTTGATATCATGCCATGCCACTAGTGACTAGGATGGGCAGTCCAAGCACGGCTACATCTAGCCTCTCAGAGCCTCGGAGGCAATAGCGTGGCCCCTGGGCAGCCTGCGGGCCTGCAACTGGGCGTTGCCATGGCTGGCCAGCCCAGTGGGTTTCTCGTGCAGTTCCGCTACCATGGTAGGCTGGCCTGTAGGGTGCTGCAGCTTGGATTTTTAATGACGCTGGGTCAGAGCTTGGCGCATGAGCTAGCAGCTTGAATGAGAAATTGTTGTTTTGTCTTGGCGCGGTGATTCTGTGCGCACATGTTTGCTCGCGAGCTCGGCCGTACCAGAACTCACTAAGTGTGCTGGAAGGAGATGGGCGACAGCGTAACAACTGTCAACAGACTGCAATATCATTTTCTGTCGCCCCCTCTGTCTTTTCGCCTGTCGTCAACGTCTGACGTGTACCAGATTTCGACACTTTTCTTGCTCCCCTGTGCTCAATGTTCTTGTCATTGTCTTCCAAATGTCTGAATCAACACAACATGTACTGTGCTGGTCTTTTTTCTCCTGCCAAACGCGTCTGCTGCCAATGTGCCCTTGCTGCATTTTGACTTGGAAGAAGCAACGTGCAGGTACAAGACAAGCTCGATCGGGGCCAACGAAGCAGTCTTCCACCGATCAATATGAAGCAGCGCAGTTGGTGAGCCACTGCCGTAACCAGGGATATCGTCCTGTTGCATGCTGTCTACGGTGCTCTAAAGCTCCAGTTACTAATATTTATAATCAGTGTCTGAACAGAGTCTTCATCGTGTAAACTGTACAATGGCACGGATGCACGGCAGGATGCACAACTTGCTCGATTGATGGTGTCCACGTCCATGCCCTGACAAGGGCACTTTGGCAGCAAGTTCCATAGTGTCCATCTATAGAACAAGCACTGCTTACTAAGCCCCTTGTAGCATACACTATATGTACAGAGTGGCTGTTGCCTACAAGGCATTCCACTCTGAGGAGATATTGATCATTAGTGTGCTGATTGGCTGAGCCACCAATATCCTGATTTGTCCCAAGGGCCGCTTGGCCGGAAAGGGTAATATTTACTACTAATACTACTACGTGATCACAGGGTTTGTAGGATATTTCAACATTTCCAGATCAAACCTGTATGTTGGGAACCATAGTGATCAGTACTTTACAGCCATACTATGGCTGCAAAGTACTGTAGTAGCATTTATTGCCATCGGCCCCGCGCCTCAAATCTACCCAGTGAATTCAATCCACTTTCGGACAAGTATGTTGGGAATAAAAAAAGTGTGAAGACTCAAAAGGCCAGCTACACCACCAGCGGCCGCCTTCATTTGATCGGATCTGACAAGATTGTCAGATCCAATCTAGTACCGGCACCATGGCAGTACTGTGATGGCACCACCAACTGATAGGAGTCACTCTAAGGCAACAGATTTACAACAAGTGCTCTGATACTCAGATTTAAAACAAGTGCTCTGATACTCTCATTTCAACACCAGTCTCATACACTACATGATCATATACTCAATGATCATCAGCCATAGCAATCCTGCCATCACACAGTGTGTTGCACAAAATAGTCTTGAAGCCGCTTGACAGTGCAGCAGTTTGCAATGTGCATTGCTACATGTAGCTTGAAACAGTGCAGCAGTTTGCAATGTGTACCATATACAGTGGCTGCCATATGTGACTCAGGACAGCTCCCTGCCACTGCGGCTGGAAGGATATCTGTACAGTGCTGTTGATGCATCAACTTGGAGGCATCATGATCAGATCATTATTGATCAATCATGATCATGATCATGATCACAATATACGCCTGCGATCATGATCAATGCTGCATCAGAATCGGATGAAAACACAGATAAACGAACAGGCTCACCAGCATAGCTGCTATCACAGCGGCCAACATGAAAGACTGATAAAATACATAGCATCAATGCATTCGGCAAGAAAACTTGCCAACCCGATGCAGCTTGTTTCCAACGGCAGGCACTGCAAATTTGCAGTTCTGTCTAGGCCTTCGTCACTAGCTACAGCTAGCATCTACAGGAACTATACGATGTTCACTTGCCCCAGTACCGTACGTCCGGCCGCGAAACATCAGCTCGCCCGGACAGCTGCACCAGTCGCTCCATCGCCCACAAGCGAAACGCGTAATCGCCCGGCGGCTTCCCCGTCGCAGCCATCACTGACCGTACAAAGTCCTGTGCGTCTGCATAGTACTGCTTATACGCCTTGAACAGGGGTGTCTCACGGTTTGCATTATCGACAAGCCAGTAGCCACGGTATCCACCTGTTTTTGTGTTCTCTGTGTCATAAAACGCCCACCACATCATGTACGGTGTGCCCCAAGCAACGCCGGCAGCCGCAGCCCAGCATCCTCGCTGCCTTTGCAGCTCGGGGGTCGGGGCGTAGATGGCGATGGTGTTGTCTCGATTCCTGCAGCAATGGGGCAGCAACAAAACAAGTAACGACGATCAGCCTTATCCAAAGCAGCCAGGTGCGCCAGATACGCTTAAACAGAAACTTATTGCAACTGGCTTTGCAGCGCAGGCTCACACCACAGCAGCCAGCTGGCAGGCAGCATGCAAACGTCATAGTATGGGGAATGGAGAGCAGACAAAGAGATGCAGTATGCATGAATCAAGCAAAAGAATTCAGCCCTGCCTCAAGCCATCAACCCTGGCTGCATTGAATTATGCAACCAGGTTAATGAGGTTTTGTGTCAGCCTGAAATCACTGCTGCTCAGGAACATAAATAAACTCATCATCGATAATGCGGCACATGCAAAAACGGAACCAAAAATACCACTGCACCACACAGCCGTAAACCTTCATTCCATCATAGACTGTGCAGTGCTGTGAAGACACTGTGTACTACACCAATGATAAGATGTTAACTTGAATTATAAGACTTATCATAGGTAACGGAAAGAAACTGTTCTCCTGTGTACATCCATTCCTTGGTAAACTGTCATGTTCAGCCAGCTGCAGATTCAATGGCTTGCTGCACTGATCAGAATATCGCAAGCTGCACCGCCTACGCCTACCTCATAATAATAATAATAATAATCAGTAGTTTGCAGCCATAGCATTTACTGCCATCGGCCCCGCGCCTCGATCCTTGGTAAACTGTCATGTTCAGCCAGCTGCAGATTCAATGGCTTGCTGCACTGATCAGAATATCGCAAGCTGCACCGCCTACGCCTACCTCATAATAATAATAATAATCAGTAGTTTGCAGCCATAGCATTTACTGCCATCGGCCCCGCGCCTCGAACGCCTACCTCATGTCAAAGTAGAACTCCCCTCCGAAGACTCGGGGCTGTTGCACACCACTCTTAGCTGGCAGTGCCTTGTTGCAGTAGTCCAGAGCCTGTGATGCAGGTAGCCACGCATGTGCAATGATGTTAATCAAAAGAAGTGTTCTTATAATTGAACTACATTTGACTATCTGTCGATTACTGTTATTTGTCACTGAGTTTTGTTCGGTGACTTCCAAAAGCTTGCAGGGATCCGGCACAAAAGCTGACAAGGAGCACGCAGGTAAGAGGCTCAAAACAAGAATAAAACTTGTTACAAGCTATGATACAAGATATACTTTGTTTATATTTTATATTTTGTATTTCTTGACTTACCTTGAATAATGCTGGCGCTGGATTTACTTCTCTCAAGCTGTCGCCACCGATACTTATTGATACAAAGTCCAGTGTTGGCTTCACTTGTCCAATCACTGTGTTGACCATAGAAGCCCACTGCTTGCCGCGCTTCATGGACTGCTCCACAAGATTTGCCTCAGCATAGTTCCAAACATACACCTGCAGATGCAGCACAAAGTGTAAAATTAGCAGTCGGCACGAATCACACAGAACAAGAACAAGTACAAGCCAAGGAAATATGATATATATGTATACATACACCAAGTTAAACCATTGTAAATAGTATCCAGCTTGTATTTGACCTGATATTATGTAGTCTGCATAATAGTCCCTCTAGGGCCAGGTTGTATGGTATCGTATGGTATGGTATAGCATGGTAAAAGCAGCCTTCAAGACACAGATGATCACGACAGCTGTAGCATGGCGGAGAGGCGGCAGCGGCATCTTTATCATCATGATCATGATCGTCAGTCATCATAAGCAGCAGCAGCAGCAGCAGCAGCAGCAGCGGCGGTGGTGGTGGTGCCAATGCAAAGAGTTGAGCTGGGGTATATCCATACCTGTTTGAAACCTTGCAATCTACACACAAACACGGACATGGCACTGAATAGCCAAAAAAAACCATCTAAACCCATCCAACTCACATTCTTTGCGCCGGGTGAATCTCTCTTTGCATCGTCCACAGCCCGCTGTTTATCGGACAGCAATTTGATCATCTGCTGGACCTTTGAGGGATTTGCTGCCGAGTCCTTGTCGAATTTGTCCCGGATGCACCAGTCACCCTCCCAGTGACCAATCATGAAGGTTTTGCCGGAATTGTTGTACCTGGCGATAATACAGCAGCAGCAGCAGCAGCAGCAGCAGCAGTAGCAGCGGCAGCGGCAGCGGCAGCGGCAGCGGCAGCGGCAGCGGCAGCGGCAGCAGCAGCAGCAGCAGCAGCAGGAGTTGTTCATACATCAGGGAGTTTTTAGCAAACAAGATGTGTAGCAGTGGCAAACTCAGAGGCAATAAGAACTGCAGCCATAATCATCATGAGAGGCTGTCGATGATAAATACAATCAGAAAAGAACGGTACCTTGCAGCCGTATACAAGATGGCACAACCATACAACTGAATTTGCCAGTAGTTTTGTTGAAAATTATGGATGAAAGTTATGGATGAGATTGGGCACAAGGGGCTTTGAAACCTACAGGCTGGAAAACGCTTGAAACGTTGTATACCACGGAAACGAACCTGACAATGGATATAACGACTTATGAACCGTTTCAAGTGACCGCTTATCATTGGGTGGTATAATACCATGTAGATTTTGTAGGTTCCATATTATTGTTTTTCATCACCCTCTGAAATCTGCGTAATAATGAAATAACAGCATCATTAACGGTATATACCTTTCAATGCATTGAAACCTCACCTTTTCAGTAGGTACATCACCAGCTTGTACATTTCCTTGTATACATCAATGCCATTTATATCTGACCACTCCATGCCACGGCCCGGGGGTGGCAGGCCCCCGGCCCAAAATATAAAAGTTTTGAATGGCAGGTCTAACAGTGTGAGGTATGGCAATTCACCATTGGTGAGTATTGGTAACCAGCCCTTCTTGTACAGTGCCTGCATGGTACCAGCAGCAGTCGCAGCAGCAGAGGTGGTGGTGATGACAAGGGCATTAGAGCTGGGAAGAAAAAGCAAAATGTCTCTCATTGTTATATACTGTCATTGTTATATCATGTTATATTAATCATATCATATTATAATATATCATGTTATAAAAATATCATATGATATCATATCATACGATATCATATGATATCATATGATATGATATCATATCATATCATATTATATTATATTATATTATACCATATTATATCATATTATATTATATTGATTATCCAAAATGATACATATATGTATGTGGTCAGAGCAAAACAGGCTAGACATGACCATACATAAGTGAGAGTCCGATTGGGTGGCGTTCAGGCTTTGGCTCAATGGCAAAGGGTGCTGAGGCTGCAAAGCGGTCACTGAACATTTGACTTTAAATTTAAGCTGCCAGTCAGCAGGGCCAGCAAAAGCCTCTTGTTACTGCAGAAGTGGGAGGCTGCATAAATAGGCAATTATATTGCTTTACACATCAGCAGCGATCAAAAACTCAACAATGACCTGTTAGAATACTATTAAGTAACAACCACCAGTTGAACTCAATCAACCAACATTATGCACACAAAAGCTACTTTTGCCGCTGCTTTTATACCGTGATAGGCTTGCCATCTGCTTTCACATTCTTCAAATCAAATTTGAATGAAGTGCTGCCAGCCTCCAGCAGTCTGCGAGCGGCCTCCAATGTTGGATGCTCCCCAGTAAATTGGTATAAAGGCATGGCTACCTGCATAAATGACCCACAATATCTGGCATCTCCCGGATGCATTTATACTCATTATTACAACTATGCTTATTATTACATGTATAATAACTTTTTCCGTCAGTTTTGCGTGTCCTGGGTGGGTTGAAGAGGCATGGCTACTTGCAAGAACCAACTGCAACAAGAGCAAGGCAGTTGCAGCAACCAAATATAAGCCAGTTGAAGCCTATGGTTGCCATTCCTTTCCTGCTCTTGCTGCTGCTGCTGTGCTATTGATATAGGGCTGCTGTATATGTCCCTTGAATTGACAGCAGACTATCTAACCGATATAAGGACTGCTGCGGCTGCTGCCGCTGCTGTCGCTGCCGCCGCTGCTGCCGCCGGTGCTGCTGCTGCCGCTGCCGCTGCTGTCTCTGGTCCTCCCGCCGCCGCTGCTGCTGCTGCTGCTGCTGCTGCTGTTGCTTCTGAAGCTGCTGCTGCTGCTGCTGTTGCTTCTGAAGCTGCTGCTGCTGCTGCTGTTGCTTCTGAAGCTGCTGCTGCTGCTGCTGCTGCTGCTGCTCTCGTTCCATTGAAAGATGTACGTGAAGCACTTGATCAGCATGTACTGCAAGCTGCTGGCACTAAATCTGGTCATGCATCTACTATCCTATTGTGGTTGAAGTGACATTAATATGATAGTATTCATTACTGTAGTTATGTACATTCAAGCTGCGACATGGCTGAAATTGACGTGTTCCCTGCTGCTGTCAGAGCTGTGCAAGCTGCACATGTGACCATCTATTGATCAGCGCTGTACAGTCAGCTGTAAAAAAGCTGTGTCTGTATTTGTGGTTGCGTGCCAGCCATGATGGATTGTGATTGACAGGCGAGCTGCTCACCTGACTGGCAACTATTTTATTGAACTGTGCGACCTTCAACTCATCTACTGGTTGCGCTGCTGGGACCCTAGACGCTGAGGTGTTCGCTGCTGGTTGCCTGGTGCTGTAAAATGTGCACTTCTCAGCGAAGGGCGGGCAATCGAAGCCTGTCTTAACCTTAACGGGATATTGAGGAACGCTGATGCACTTCTTCGGCTGCGAGCAGAGCTGAAAGGAGGCAGCTGCTTGAGCCTGCACGCAGAGAGGTGATATTGACAAACCGGTTTGAGGGAGCCGCCACAACGAGTGTTGCGTCAACTATATATGTATATAATGCGTTGTATGTGGTAACAGCACGGCTATGGAAGAGAACGGGGCCACTGGAAGTGATTGAGCGCTTTTTTCATTCGTTCACGGTATTCACCCACCCTGGCCGCTGCAGTGCTTCCAGAGCTAGCTGATGTAGCTGCATGACTCGTTGAAACCAGCAGATACGCTATCCAGAGCGTAAAAGCCAACCTTTGGCATCGCATTTCTCTCGTCTGCCAAGCCTATCAACGCCACAACGCGCGAACAATCATACATTCCATATCTTCACTTCAGATCAACGATGTAATCAATGTGGAACAGATGGTGTAGCTGGGCAGTATCCTTCTGGGGAACGGGGGTTCCTGTGTCAATCCTTGTGGTGGTGTGACGATAGCTGCATGAAGCTCCCCGCCGCGAGCACTGCGGCCTGCGAGTACTTAACCAGCAGTTCTTTTGATACAAATTTCACATCCGAGTTTTTTCCCACGTCATGCACATGCAGAGTGTATCGCCGGCAGTGCGTACGTACCCGTACATGTGCCATGCCGATATGAAACCAACAACAAAGCAACTGTACACATTGCAGTACCAGCTGTTTGTGTGTGATAGGTCTATTCTTTCGCTCGAGTTGGCTAACCCCCGTTGCGAACCCAATACAAAGAAGAAGGTTTACAATTACTTCTACAGGAGTGGCTACTCATATCTGCTCCTATTCAGGCCCAATGACTCAGAAACCACGAAACATCATCGCTCAACCCTCATCCATTGCTGCTGCCCCATCTGCCTGCTGCTGCCGCTGCAACTCTTCTGCTGCTGCCAGTGCTGCTGCGCCTCCAGCCTTCAGTGCCTGCTCCAGTCGCCAGGCATCCTCCAAAGTCTGTGCATTAGCAACAGCAGCCTTAATCGCTGTCAGCTGCTCTGCTGTTGGTGCAGCAGCAGGCGCAGCAGCAGCAGCAGCGGCTGCTTCCTCGCCATTCGCTGCTCCTTCTGCTTCCCCCTCACCTGCAGCAGCTGCTGCTGACTTGTCTGTGTCCATTGATGCTGCTGTTGCTGTTGGTTCAGGCAGACCTTCTCCCGGCTCAAAGGTGTTACCTGCTGCTGCCTGCTGCTGTTCCAGAGTGCCATAGATTTTCAGGGCCTGTTCACGCTCCTGTAGCAACAACAAACAGCAGCAGGAGCAGCAGCAGCAGCAGCAGGATGTAATTCTCCCTTACAGTGATAGCAGTGCTGCCATCTCTCACGGTGCATTGCAGAATGACAGCTGTCTGGAGCTGCTGTATTGCCAAAAAGACACAGTTGACATGAAAGAAGCCACTTTCAAACAAGCCCCAACAAGCTCTTGCACAGGCTCTGCTGCTGACTCTGCAGGACTTCAGATGTCCACGCCTCCAAGAGGTCTGAAAACCCAAAAATAAGACACAATACATCTGTTGCACACTGTGTTGCAGCAAAATTGCCCCGCTTGCGTCTTGTTCCACCTTTGCAGTGTCTGCTGGGAACCTCATATTTTGAATTTTCAACTCACTATTGAAGGGATGCCGGCTGTGTACAGTACGCTCATTGCATCAACAACAGAGTCAAACTACTCCTCCATCAACAGACGCTGCATCTTGAAGTTGGTCTCCCAACAACACTCAGCTGCTTTATCAGTAGTGTTATTACTTCAGATTGTTTGCTAGATGTGGATTGCGCCAGCCCCGGCGAGGTCCACATCCAGCAAAGAGAATGAAGCAAAAGTACTACTAATAAAGCAGAAAGCCAGGCTTTGCTCACCTTCTGTTTGACCTTTTTGAAGTCTAGGTGCTTGAGGTGGGGGCATCTGCTGATTGTGTACAGCCGGTACTCCTTCTTGAGGGCCACAGGGTTGCCGGCCAGGCTCAGGGAGTACAGCTTTGGCAGGGAAGACAGCGGGTCGATGTCCTGCAAGGTGGTGGGAAGATAAACAAGGAACGAATTTATCATACCAATTTGTTCTGCCACCACATTCTCAAAATAAGTAGGGCAAAGAGACAGCGGTGATGATGATAAAAGGTTGACATGCCAGCGGGTAAATGTCCTGCAAGGAGGTGGGGGAAAGTGTGAGAGGGCACAGCAACATCCATGAAGAGGCGAGGTGCGGCAGGGAAGTACCAGTAGAAATGCTTGGAAGCCTAACCTAGGAAGTGCTGATGCAGAATTTCATCATACAGTGTACAAATCATCATACAGTGTACACTTGGTTCTAATTTTCCTGAAAGAAGGATAGTCGTGAACTTCTTCAGGGCGGCAGGCACATCTACTGCAACTTGGAAGGAGGAAAGGCAGAGCTGAGACAGCACAAAGACACAGCAGTGTATAAGTTACCCATTAGCCATAGCAATCCTGCCATCGGCCCCGCGCCCCATTTCAGAAGCGGACACAGCAGTATATGAAATGAGCATGGGCAAGGCAAGGGCAGGAGGCATGGCAGGAGGTAAATCTGCTGCATCTGATAAAGGGTATACTGTGATCTGATCTGATCATGATCAGATCACATCGGGATCTGATCACTTGAATCATCATCACACCTTGAGCTCTGTTATCTTGTTGTTGGTGAGCACCAGCACCTCAAGGTTCTTGATGGGACCTGCAGGAAGCAGCAGCATAACCACAGCCCACATTGCAGTCCTGGTCACAACGCATTCCTGGTCACAGCGCAGTCCCTGCCAGCATACACTCATACCCACAAAAACTCAGAGTCTGCTGCTAGCACCGAGAGACAGCAAGCTGTCTGAGCAAGTTCCCGGCTGCCAGTCTCTGGCAGAGCAGTAGAAGAAAATAGGCCGGTGCGCAGGAGAAGTGCTGAACCCTGTCAACCACTGGTAACTACAACACCAACATGCTGTTGGTGATGAATCAATTCCTGCAATGGGGCTGCTGTGCATTTCCAGTTTCATTTGGGTGTGAAAAGTACCGTAAAAATATCCATGTGTAAGTTTCCTGCTAATATCAAAACGTCTTCACTTATGAGTTTGGAGTGCCAAACCACGTCAAGCACCAAGTTACCAACACCTGAAGCCATCACCTGCTGGTGCTTTGGCATGTCTAAGGGGGTTGACAATTGGTCAGGTGCGTTCCAGCAGCTGCTGCTGCTGCTGGGTCTGTGGCAGGGAGCCTGTCTTGCTCACCTTCGAGGTTTCTTGCGATTTTTGCAATCCGGTTGTTGCTGAGCAGCAGCATGCGCAGCCTGGGCAGTCGGGGAAAGCCTTCCAGTCTGACTATGGCATTGTCAGATAGGTCAATGCTGTCGAATTGATTCTGCAGAGACAACAGCAGCACTGGATTCGATCAAAATACTAGCAGTAACACACGACAACAGTACACAAATGATGTGTTGGATATGAAAAACATCCCTGATGAATATGGGTATGGTTGATACCGAAAGCTGTTCAAACATGGATGCCTGGATTTATTCAAGGTGCAGGCTTGCAGTTTTCCACGGCTGACACCCTCGTGAGCGGGGCAAAGCGCTGTGAACAGGCTCTTGTGATGATTATTTCAAGATAGGATGGGGAGTTGTGGGATACTGGGATAGATGCAGCAGCGATGTTTCTGGATGCAGTGTTGTGATGGTGCAGTTGCGTTGTCAAAACAAGCGGCTCCTCTGCTACAGAAGCACTGTGGGCTGCATGCACTGCTTTGCGTTTTGAAGGAACGAACATAGTCAGCCCTGTCAAGGGATGAACAAAGGTGAAAAGTCTGCAGTGCACATACAGCGACACGACAGCAGTAGTCCCAACAGCAGCTGGCTGCCTCACAACCTATGGCTACTTGAGCTCGCAGCTCACCTCCGTAACACCTAGGTTTTCTATCGCTCCTATCTTGTTGCCTGCAAGCACGCCGCACTTGATCAGCTTGCGGAACTAGCAGTGTATCTACTTGCATGAGTTCACCCCAAGAGATGTGTACCTCTGAGGTCTATCTCATACAGCTTGATGCAGCTCATATATTGCGGGCTTCTGCTGATAAGCTCCGCTGTCAGTCTACCCGCGAGGCGTGGCCCCAGCGGACCTGCTGGGCGAGCATCCATAGCGGCTGCACGCCCAAGTGATGAAAGCTGCCCCTGCTATCAGTGGCTGACACACTACGACTTATTGCTGGCAATCACCAGTGTACTATTATTTCATCATAACGAACTCGAGAACAAGTCTTGATAACCCAAGCCAATCACTGCACCGTCTTCAGCACAGTGCCAAACGATCAGGACGGCTGTTTGTACTGCGGGCTGGGTTTGCAAGCTGTCGCGCACCTCATCATTCAAAGAACCAAGCTACTATTGTACCCGTCCAGTGCGTTTTGCTGCATCGGTGCTTTCGGCTTTCGAAGGTGTTATCACACTTGACGTTTGACAATCCACTGAAATGCACCGACATATCAACAACACAGACACTTCATATGTGTTATCGCATGCTTCAGCTTGTATGAAATCCCAACGCGCCAAGGAAGGTCTGCGACCTTGCACAGCACGGCCCGATCCCGCTGAAACCGTTGTCGTTGTTTCATTACATGTGATCTTCGCCACCATGGCTCATGTTGCACGTGCGACCGCTTCTGCCGTACAGCATACCCTGCTGAACAGCAACTAGGTCGCTTTTCAGAGTAGTGGGGCCATGTCTGCTAACGAGGCATCAAATACGCAGCCATTTGCTGTGCTACCGCAACCCTTGATCAAGGTGAGGCAACGAGGCACGCTTTTGCGTTGAATCCTTGCACCTTCCACAGCTGACGCCTTGGACTTGAACTCACTGAACGTTGCGACACGAAGCACGCCACTCACTGCGCGCAAATCTACCTGTATATCGTATCCAATCAAGATTGCATAGTTGTGGCTGCGCAGCCGCTGCCATCCGTGCTATGGGACACCATCGGTGCATTGCAGCTAGGATCAGCAGCAACTACCCACGACAGCAGTTGCAACACATGCTGTCGTACCAGCTGGCCGAATTACAGTATCGACTTATAGTCTTTTTTAGATGCGGCCCTGCACGCTTGTCACACGACACTCGATCTTGCAAAGCGATTGCTCTCTGTGCTCTGCGTGCACATTGTGACACAGCACAAGACACAGCTGCTTCTAATGACCTGCGGTTGCATCTTCATTGTCACATGATTCTTTTAATCTAATCTCGCAAATGTTATATACCAGATAGTAGCACACTCCTCAGAGCTAAGGATACCTACTGGCCAGCATTCAGCCAAAACTCACACGCAGTACGTGTACTCGTCAGCACACTGCCATTCTAGAACCCAACAGCTGTGCTTCAGGTCTAAGCATAATCTCATCATGCCATGCACACTTTCAGCTCACTGCACCGCACATTAAACCCCAATCACTTATACAAAAACAACAACAACAACACAAAACCCTTCAAAAATGCCTCTCGCAGGTCCTCCGAGAACAGCTAGGTCCTGGGGAATATGACGCAGCAGCCCGGGTCTGCAAAGCCTGGTCAGCACAACTGGCCCTTGATGTCATTCACATGGAGTTGGCCATGCCCAGCTACTATGAGCAGCTGCTGTGTCAGTTGGAGCAGTTGGGCAGGCGGTTTAAGAATTTGCATAGCTGGCATCTGTGGTTGCCAGCTGGCAGTGACTGGACTGCTGTCCTTCAGCTGCCGCTGCTGTGGCTGCTGAGCAGGTCAGTGTGTGTGCACTCATATGTACGTGTTGCACTGCTCCTGTTGTCATGATGGATGCATGCATATGTATGGAAGGATACAAAATGTGTAACCTTGTGGAGTGGTTTAAATGAATGCTGGTTACCAAGCAGGCGAATAAGTCATCTCAGGTATGTCCAGCAATATTGTAAACATGTAAACATATTTCAGCTTTGCTTGTATATTTAAAGTAGTGCTTATGACAGAATAAAGGCGTTAAGTAATAGGATTTTCAAGTAATAGGATTTTACGAATACAACAGACCTCATAAAAAGCATTTTGTACTGTTAGTCTTGTGCCACACTGAAACATACATCCTGCTCCTCTCCATATCCATACATCTCAACTCATAACAACACCACTCCTTCATGAATCTAGGTCCCAGACGACCTCCAGATCTTGGTATATGTCACTACTTATATATCAAATGGTATAATATATTATCACGCTCACTCTTTTGCAATTATTTACTGGCGTTTGACTATCTGGGACTCAGGTACAAGACAGAGAAACTTCAGCTGGATGGCCGCTTGTACTGGCACCCTAGAGTTGGAGTCAAGCTGCCAGTGGTCGATGAAGATGGTGAGCAATATCATATCACAATGTTATGTTTACATTGTAATTACATTATAATATACATTATATATTTCATTTTTTCATTGTTTGTTTATGGATCCGTTACATTACATTATATATGTCCATAAACAGTACTTATCATCTTGTCAATTGTATGTTGCAAGTTCAAAGATAGTGTGCTGAGTGAACAGTGAATGATATGATGAATAAATAATGACTAAAAATGACTACTGATTCCTGCTTATCATCACCATGCGCCATGTTGCGTTTGGGTCCTGCTTGTGCTGTATGCATTGTGAGGGTGGGATGTTATGTTTTGGTTTGACACGACAGATGCATTTTCCGGATTCCGGACCCTGGCCTCAACTGGGCACAGTAGCTCAAATGAATTGCAATGCATTGTATTGTTCAACAACACACTGCTGCTGCTGTTGCTGATGCCAAATTCCTGCAGTCATGTTTGGCCTTCGGTCAATCAGTTCCTTAAAAACCCTAAACCTCAGCCACTGCACCATAGCAGACCCCTCAGGGCTCAGGTATCTGCCATTTTCACCAGATCTCAGAACCCTGATCTTAGGCCTAAACCCTGATCCAGATCTGCCATCAGGACTCGATCCCCTCAGGGCTCACCACTGGGCCAGCCAGGGTTTAGAACCCCTAATACCTTACCTGTGTAGATTACAGCAAGTCACGGCCATTGAACTTCACTTGGAGAATGTAGTTTACTTACCTGTTGAACTTCCCCAGCAGGTTCAGAACATCTTTGCAAAATGTACCAGATTGCAGCGGTTTAAGATTCTTCTCGGGTGTGGCTGGGGTTTAGTCAGGGACTCAGAGTGTGTGCTGTTTGAGCGGGTGCCAAGTCCTGATAAGCAGGCTGAATGGCTGGACCAGTCTGCTGCAAATGCTGCTGCTGCTACTCCTGCTGCCAGTAGCCCCGCAGCAGCAGCAGCAGCAGCAGTCGGTTGTCAAGCAGATTCCACAAACGGTCCTGCCCTCATGACAAATGTCCCTCCGGCAGCAGCAGCAGCAGCGTCCAGACCCCAGCAGCAGCAGCAGCAGCAGCAGCAGCAGCCACGGAACTGGCTAGCCATGGTAGATCCCGCTGCTGCCAGGGCAGCGGCAGCAGCAGGCTTAGATCTCTCCCTGTACGACCTCTCACAACAAAACCCTTCATCACACAATGCGTCACACCTAGGTTTCAACTCAAGGTCACGTCTGGCAGCTGTGGAGAGTAATCTACTAGATGCTGACTCAGATGATGACAGCTTCTGGGCAGCTCCTGGCCCACCTGAGCCAGCTGGCAGGTCTTTGGGGTTTAGGGCAGGGCCTGGAGCTGCTGCTGCTGCTGCTGTATTGTCTGAAGTGGGATTAGGAGCTCTGGATGATTCAATAACGCAGCAGCAGCAGGTTGTGGTTGGAAACCAGGGTCAACTGCAAGCTCCTCCTTCTGCTCCTCCTCCTCATCATCATCATCCTGCTGCTGTTGCTGCTGCTGGTTCGGATGTGCAGCCAGCAGCAGCACTGCTGGCAGCTAATCGCAGAAGGCTTGCCAGGTTGATGGGCAAGCTGAAGGCAGATATGTGGTCTATGTCCCAACCTGAGATAGATCATCTGGAATTGCAAATTCAACAGCTTCTACAGCAGTTACACGCTGCTGCTGCTGCTGCTGCTGCTGCTGTTCAGCAGCCAGTGATGCCGCAAGCTGTTCCTGACCCTGTAGCTCAGCCGCCACTGGGTGATTCCCATTCTCCTCCTCCTGCTGCTGCTGCTGGTGGTGCTGGTGCAGCAGCAGCAGCAGTAGCAGCAGCAGTAGTGACCGGCAGCAGTGCAGAGCCCAGCAGCAGAGTGAGTCCATCTGGAGCACTGGCAATGCGTATTAAAAGAGCTCTAGCAGCGAAATGTCTCTTCCACAGTGCAAGCAGCAGTCCTGACAGCAGCGACGTTGAACAGCAGCAGCGACGAAGGGCGATTCAGCGCATTTCTGCAAGAAGTCCCAGAGAACAGAGAAGGTTGAGGTTTGGCAACAGCACCAGTGGAGGGACTGCTGCTGCTGCTGCTGCTGCTGGAGGTCTGCAGGACATGCTTCGTCAGCAGCAGCAGCAGCAGTCAGGTGCAGCCGCAGCCCCACCTGGTCAAGACAACAGAACAGTTCCTGCTGGTTCCCCTGCACAGGTACCAACAGCAGCAATCGGCATCAGCAGTAACAGCATTGGCAGCAGCAATCTGCCGATGCCACTGAACCTGCTGGATCGTGAGTTAGGGCATGCAGGTGTCACACCAGCTGCTGCTGCCGCTGCTGCTGCTGCTGCCACAAGTGTTTCGCCACTGCAGATTCTAGGCAGGGAGCTGGGGAGTGCTGCTGCTGCTGCTGCTGCTGGGGCTCAGCCAGCTTCTGAACGCATCGCTGCCCCAGCAGCAGCAGCAGCAGCAGAGCAGCAGCTGAAACAACAAACAGCACAATACCCTGAGATGATGTTCCTCAGAATGCGCAGCAGGCAGCAGCTGCAGCACGTAGCAGCAGCAGCAAGTGAGCAGTGCCCAGGTTCAAATCCTCCTGGAGGCACTTTCAGTCGCTTTTTGCACCAGCAGGATGCAAACAGAAGTCAGGGTATAAGAGGGGCATGGTCTACTGGTATACCCTGGACAATGCAGCCTGGCAACCTGACAGGACAGGCCGGGACCGGCAACAGAGAAGATCAGCAGTTGTTAAACCCTGATGAGCGCCCTGTTATAACGCTTTCTTTGAATAGGAATCAAGATGTAAGGTCACTAAGCATCAGCAGTAGCGCTTTAGCAGCATTGGACCGTGGTTTAGGCATCCAGCAAGGTTCTCAGCATGGTGCTGCTGCAACTGAACATCCTAGGCAGCAGCAGCAACAGCAGCATAGTATGGCAGCAGCATTTGGGCTAGGTAGCACTGCTGCTGCTGCTGCTGCTGCTGCTCCTATGCAAGTTGACTTTGAGGAGTTTGCCCTAGCTGCCCTCGCTGTGACAGCGGCAGCAGCACCACCACCACAACCAGCAGCAGCAGCATCCCCAGCAGCAGCGGCAGCAGCAGTCCCATTGCGTGCCCCTCATTTAAACCGCTGTTCTGTAGGTCCTGACACTTTGTTAATAACACAACTGAAGTTGGTTGGCATTCCAGGCCCTTCTGGGCTGCTACAGCTGTTGAAGCAGCTGCTTGCTAGCTCCCCAGGCATTGCTCTTCAAGACCTAGAGCTAGGGTTTAGCAGCACACATGGTTTAGCAGTGCTTGGTGGGGGGCGGTTTTGGCAGTTACTGCTGCGTCAGATGCTGCTGCTGCGGGGTTTAAGGGTCACAGGGCTGGGGTTTTGTGAAGCGGCTGCTGATGCTCCACATTTTTGGGGGAGTATTGGGGAAATACGAGGTGTGTTATCATGTTACTAATTTAATACCAACACGTTGGTTTGGGTGCTACACGCTTGAAGCCTATCCATCAACTGATGATGAACTCATGGAGTCCAATAATCTTGTTTTCAACAGCATTTCTGTTGCTTCATACGTACCTCTGGAACTGTGCTGTTATCTTTGCTGCTGCTGCCGCTGCTGCTTGACTGTGTGCTGAGTGCAGGTCTGACCAAACTCTCCTTTGACAGCAGCAGCAGCAGCAACACCCGACCGTCCTCAACATTGCTGCCAGCAGCAGCAGAGGACGATGTGCAGCCAGAGCCAGCAGCAGCAGGAAACCAGTCCAAACTGCAACTTGATGCTCTTTTCACGCAGGTGCGGGTGACTGATTGACCACAAGCAAATAACACGGCAATAACATGTTGATAACATGTTAATGACATCACAATGGTATCTTATGTTTTGATGAAAATGAATCAAAAACGGCTGTGAAAAGCCTGATTTGTTCCAGAACTACAAATATAAATGTTTGGGGATTATGTATAATGACAACAACCAGATATAAGCTGAAATTGAACTTGGTATGGTATTTTTAGGGGGGGTGCCTTTTTATATTCGTCGTCGTGATTTTCATGAAGAAAGAAAACTGCTGGTGTCGTCAGAAAGAGATAAATCAATTGAGGGAAAACCACACTACCTGCATCAATGGTGCTGTCTTTCCAAACAGAACAATTTTCTGCCTATGCAGGTTTTAGTATGTCGTCTACAAGGGCTCAAATTCCTGGAATTTACTGGTGACATACCGCCACATAATAAATCAAATAATCATGTTGCTACTCAAGACAGCTGGGCCTCTGATAATTCACACGACAGCAGCAGCCGCAGCAGCACGCAGCTGTCAGCAGCAGCAGCAGTGGCTGGCAGCAGCAGCAGCAATTGGGGGATGTCAGCTCCTGAGGTGCCTGCACTCGCGATGCTGCAAGGTTTACGTAATCTCACAGCCTTAACGCTTCAACATCAAAGAGACAGTTTCTATAATGAATGCAAAGAAGGAGATAGACCTGACTTGGATCTGGCCTGGTTGCCTGACGGTTTAACTAAACTCAAACTTAAAAACCTAAGCCTCAGCTGTCGGGGAGCCAGCGTTATGTCGGATGCTGCTGCCGCCGGATATGCAGCGCTGCTGCTGCAGCAGCGGCGGGCAAACACGCCGGCGGCGTTTGTGGCAGCAGCAGCAGCGGCGGCAGACCCCAAAGGCAAACGGCCGATGAAGCTGCTGCCGCTGCCAGACCTGGCAGCAGCCATTGGCGTGCAAGGAAACCCTGGCGGCAGCAGCAGCAGCAGCGTACCTCACCCGCCGGTGCCACCTGTCAGATTACTTCATCTTGCTGATCTGTCAATAACAGACTGCCCTGGCCTGAGAGCAGCAGTTATTGGAGGTTTAGCACATAGTACTGGTCTGAGGGTTTTAGAATTAGTATCCAATGTCGAACGGCCTCAGATCTGGCTGCAATCCATGGCGTGGATGTGGCCAAGATTGAGAGACGTTACACTTCTAGAAATGACATGTTACAACGCCAGCGCAACAGGTTCAAAAAGGAGTCAAAAACGCCAAGAAGCAGCAGCAGCAGCAGCAGCAACGGCAGCCGAGGTGGGTGTTACAAAAGGATTCATAGGGACACTGCCTGATCTGTTACATCCATCAGTAACACCTGAAATAACAGCAGCATGGCTCTGGGGAGGTAATGCTGGCTTGGGCTCCAGCAGCAGCAGTAGCTGTGGCGCCGGCAGCAGCAGCAGCAGTGCAGCTGACTATGTGTACAGCCGATTGGCAGATGACATACGCAATCGCAGCAGCAGCAGCAGCAGCAGCAGCAGCAGCAGCAGCAGCGTGGTCACATGGGCAGATCCCTCAAGTCTAGCTCAGTTTGCATATAGATTACCTAATCTACACAAATTCAAGCTGCTGCTGCCAAACTCCAGCAGCAGCAGCAGCAGCAGCAGCAGTGCTGTTGCCTTCAGCCCTGCAGATCTCCTTGGATTACGCAATGCCCAGCGACTCAGGGAGTTGGTGGTAAGTCTGCCAACTCAGCAGGGATACCAAGCAACAGCAGCTGACATCAGATCTTTGACAGTGTTATCTAGACTGAGATTACTAGACCTCAAATGCACAATTAAGAAACCCCCGGGTGCGGGACAGGGGTTACTACAGCGCATGCGGCAGCAGCAGCAGCAGGAGGAGGAGGGAGCGAATACAGCAGCAGCAGCTGGAGGCCGACGACCTGCTGCTGCTGCTGCTGCTGGTACAGGCCCAGCAGTAGCAGCAATACTAGCTCGACAGGATCCTACTCTGCTAGATCTGCTTGCAGGAGTCAGTGGGCGCAGACGTACAAATGCTGCCACTGCTGCTGCTGGATCAGCACCAGCAGCGTCTGCTGCCGGGCCTAGAGCAAATGCAAACAGTGTTGATTGGCTGGCAGCAGTGCCACCACCACCAGCACCATCAGCAGCAGCAGCTGCTGCTGCTGCCAACGGTTGGGGTTTGTTGCAGCACCGTGCAGCTCTTCATGGCCTGGAGCGGAGGACTACTGCCACTGCAGCAGCTGGAAGAGCAGCAGCAGTGCCACCAGCAGCAGCAGCAGCAGCAGCACCAGCAGCTGCTGCCAATGATTGGGGTTCATTACAGCACCGTGCAGCTCTTCATGGCCTGGGGCCAAGGACTACTGCCACTGCAGCAGCTGGAAGAGCAGCAGCAGTGCCACCACCACCACCAGCAGCAACAGCGGCAGCACCGCCATCAGCAGCAGCAGCTGCTGCCAATGGTTGGGGTTCATTGCAGCACCGTGCAGCTTTTCATGGCCTGGGGCCAAGGACTACTGCCACTGCAGCAGCTGGAAGAGCAGCAGCAGCAGCAGTGGTACCTCCTGCATTCCCTGCTGCCAATGGTGGACTTGAAGTCTTGCAGGTTGCTGCTGCTGCTGCTGCTGAAGATGACGATGATGATGATCTGTTTGAGACTTCAGAGTCAGACTCCGAAGATGAAGCTGCTGCTGCCCTGCAGCAAGAGGTGGCAGCAGCAGTAGCTGATGATCTGGCAATACAGCCAGCTGCTGCTGCTGGAGATGCTGGACAGGTTCATGCAGCAGCAGCCCCAGCAGCAGTAGCAGCAGCAGGCGACAGGAAGGAGCGCCGCAGAAGGCATCTTCCAAGTGAACTTCAGCGGGAAATGCGCCAAGCAATGCCAGAGACCAGCGTGTTTATTCATATCACCAGGTGACTGTGAAGATCACTGATCACAGAATGTGATGATCACTGATCACTGAGTGTGATGATCACTGATCACTGAGTGTGATGATCACTGATCACCGAGTGTACTTTGCAGCCATAGCAGTCCTGCCATTTTCCCAACGCCTAAAAACCACCCAGTGGATTCATTTACAGTTCACTTTTGGACCAGGCAGATGTGCATGATTATCCGAGGTCACAAGTTTGAAGGGGGAAAGCACCCGAGCTCACAAATTGTGAAGGGGAAAACCACCCGAAAACGCCTCCCATACAATGCTGAGAGCCAAGGCCTCTGTGGAGTTCTAGGTGGAAACATCTTGACAAGGATTGGCTGCTGTGAGTGACTGATCAGTCACGGCTGCTGCTCCTCGCTATCTGAGAGCCTTTGTGGAGTGACCGTCGCTGTCCCGGCAGGTGACTGTGACATAGAAGAACCATTCACAGACCAACTGCTGCTGCTACAAGTGCTGGCTGGCTGTTTTACCTGTGTTATTGCCGGTTCAACGTCTTTCTTCAGTCAGGCAATTAAAGATACTGACATTTCTCATTTTTATTTCAAGCTGGTGAGTGCCTTGGTCAGTAGTAGTTTTTGACGTCACAGTGAGGACCACCGTGCTGAGCAGTATATGTCTTATACTGTTAGTTGCAGCCTGCTGTTGATGAAAACAGCTTTGACACTGGGGTTGGTCTCCTTAAATGAATGAACAAATGATCTGACGCCAGGCTCATTGCTGACCAATTGAAAATGGTTCTTATATCAAAGCAACCACTTTTCTGTGAGTTGCTACCGTGGGCTTCATAAAAATGGACAAATGATCATTGATGAACGTTGCCAATGTTATTGTCACACTATGATTGGCGGCCTACCTCCCACTGGGAGTAACTGAGTTATTTCAACAGCTTGTTGCCCGAGGTAGTAGCATCACACAATAGCAATACAACCTTGTTGTTGTAGGACAGGTTGTAGTAGTTTGCATTGTTGCAGGAAGTTGGTTTGCTCAACTGTTGAATTATCTTCTGTATCATGGCATCTTTCATCAAAGTAGAATCATGCACTCAGGCTGCTGCATGACATTTGCTCATTGTCTGCTCAGACCTATCATAGGTTGGCTAATGGGCCAAGGTTTAGGAGCTGCTAACAAATTCCTTCTTGATGAAAGGAAGGAAGGAAGGGATGTTACCCTGTCCCGGTGCAAGCTGGGCTTGAAGGCCCTTGGGAAAAGTAGCTCCTTCTCTCTGATGTTGACTTAATAAGTATAATAATATCACTGTGTCTCAGGTAAGTTGTTGTTTCATCCAAGACATAGAACATTCACCATCGTACATACAGGAACTGTGTGATGATGACTCAATAGACTGAGGAACTGAAGGCCCTGGAAAGATTGGCAGTCTATAATCACAACTGTACAGCATGCCGCTTTGAAGCCTCTTAGATGGCATTGGATCACACGGTATTATGGGGTGTTATAATATCACTGTTTTTTGTACAGTGTAGAGTGTGTGGGTCTGTCTTCTCATGCAAACATGGATGCAGCAAATATAATATCACTGTATTTTGTACAGTGTAGAGTGTGTGGGTCTGTCTTCTCATGCAAACATGGATGCAGCAAATTTGCCGGTCCTTGTTATGCTGTATCACTGGTGAGTACTACAGGTAGTAGTCCAAACTCATTGCTGCAATTTAGTTTGCTGTAGCAATTTATGTGTCGTACATGGTCTAGGTGACAGGGTTCTCTGGCTCGGGTTCGGCAGCACCAGCATGGCATCTTCATCCCTGAATGGCGGCCACCTAGCATGTCAGCTCATTTGCCAGCTCATCCAATGTGGCATGGCTCCATCTCTAACATGACACTTGCCAAGAACGTTGGCTATACACCAAGTGAGATGATGTCAACTGGTTCACTTGCCAGCGCCATCCACTGTTGCATGGCTCTATAGAGCCATGGCTATCTCTGGTAATATGGAGCAGCTACTGACCCTGCTCTCCCGCAGAGTGGCAGTCTGGTTGTAGCAGTACAGATGGCCTTGATGAAAAATCAATAATCATCATGCCTTGACCTGGCCAGGCCATGGTGTGGTATCGTGCTGCAGTGAGCATCGCCTTGGTAGTACAGTGAAACGAATACTATCATAGTACTTCAATAGTTGTAGCACATGTTGACATATACGCAGGTACACGCCGTGTTGACACGCTTTAAATTCAGAGAGCACCTAGCTCTACAGAGCTCTCTGGAGTATCTGGGCCGTCACGTGACCCGAGCCTGTTGTGCTCATGAGACCCGAGCCTGTTGTGATCAGTCAGTTTTACGGCAAGCTTTGCTGTGTGCGCTCATAAAATCGCCATGCACCGCAGCAGTAGTTGACCCGTAGGTCAACGCTGACGTCATCTGCGCACAGCAGTGACGCACCGCCGCGTTTCTGGCTGGCCCTCACAGCAATGCAGCTATAAGGACGGTAGAGAGCATCAGCATGCACTGTTCATGTCCTTTCAAACAAAGCTGCAGAGTTGCGCAAGAAATACACCTCGCATTCTATAGCACAGTAGGGTCAACACGCTCAGAATGCAGCTGCAGGCTCGTTCAGTGCGAGCTGCACAGCGCAGTTCAACACCTAAAGCAATCGTTGCGCCACGCACACGTGTTATCAGGCGCTTCAGGAACGGGGATGAGGAACGTCACCTGAAGGAGGTTGCGACATTGCCAGAACAGCCTGTAACAGAGCAGTATCAGCCACCGTACGACCTGCACAAAATCATACCCAACCCAGGTATATACAGTTGCTTCCGATAGAGTGTTGTCTAGAACAGAAGTTGGCCAAAATCATTCAATGTTGAACAAGATGCACAACCACCAGCAGCAGCAGCAGCAGCAGTACCGACCTGCAGCAGCAGCATTCCGCGCAATGATTGGTGATGCATGCAAACATGCTGCAGCATGTGTAGCATACAGCTGCTGCCATGGCAATACAGTAGCAGCGGTCCCCCGCTCTGTTGCATTCCTAGCACTCCTAACACTTTTTCGAAACCTTCCAGCTGAAGTCTGAAGATGGTACAATAGACATTGCTTCATGAAGTTGGCAGCACACTGTGCTTCTGATAAGCTGAATCCAGGAGTGGCCAGTGATGTCAGGCAGGGCAGCCGTTATGCCCACTGCCTGGCCTTCATTCTCCACTGATTGCACTTTGGAGGACCCCGGGCCAAGCTGATGTCAGGATAGCGGGACACTGACATTTAGCCATGAAAACCACAGAACCCTGATGATTGCTTGACATATAGCGCCACTCTGTATTATGTGATCATCAGCGCTTTGTGGATTTCATGGCTAACTATCAGTGTCCAGCCATTCTGACATCAGCTGGAAAAAAATTGAGTTGTGAGTTTGGGTTTTGGGTTCAAACCCGCTGCTGCTGCTGCTGCTGCTGCCAGGTTCTCCCCGCGCGTACAACATTCCAGACCGTTTTCATCCTGAAGAGGATGGTGCTGACCCCCGGGTGAAGCAGACTGTGCTGCAACAGCATGTGGAGTTCTTTGACTACGTGAGTGATCAGGCTGCTGGCAGCAGTACAATATTGTACTACATTCGCCACGGTCACCATGCAAGTTGCTGCTGTTGTGAGGACACTTTGGATGCCACAACAGAACATACCATGTTCAAGGCTCAAGCAGCAATCAGAATTGCTCATTCTGTGTACTGGCTATGATGGATTGAAAGGATTCCACTAATGCACAATTTTGTACATTGTGAGGCCGATGGCAGTAAATGCTATGGCTGATGGTATCAATTATCTTTATTACTATTTTGTACCTTGTTTTAGCTAGTAGCAACATAGTATTTCTGCCAGATACAGCATGCACAGACGTTGTAGTAGCTAGCAGCATGCAAAATTTTTATTTGTTGCTGAGCTACCACTGCGCAGTGCACAGTGCATGACACACTGTGACAGTGTCACAGCCTGTTGCACAGTGTCCAGTGGGCCAACAGAGCACATGTGCAAACTGTACAGTTTGCACAGCAGAAATGACGCACTCAGCTGAGCTGAGCCTCAGGACAGTGTCCATCTCTGCTGTATCTGTTCAGGACAAGGATGGTGTCATCTGGCCTTGGGATACTGCTCGTGGGTTCCGTGACATTGGCTACAACCCGCTCATCTCATTCCTGGCACCTTTCTTCATCCACACAGGCATGAGCCTGCCAACTCAGGTAACGAAAAGTATTTTTTATATTAGTTTTCAAAATGGTGCCACCTGGCTCCAACCTTAACACAGGCACTGCTGTTGTGATTGTTTACTCTGCTGGCAGCCGATTGGTGTGTGTTTCAGAAGCCCTGCCAGGCTGCCGCATACTGCTCACTTCACAAATGGCAACTTGCCTGTTACAAACTCCACATTGCCAATGTTGCAGAGAGGTTCTGTCTTGTGAGTGTACATCATAGACAATTGGTGCTATCTGCCATTTATTGCTTCTGCTCATATTATGACAAATATGAACCTTACAGTCTGACTGGTAGCTCAGCTGGCCATGGCATGATGTGTGGCTACATGATTGTTTATCCTATCATAGGATCCCATTGGGTCCCATCGGCTGGGCAACCCTCCGAGGGTCTGGAATGAAGTCGGCAATATCAGATACTTTTCCTGTTGCCGTTGTCACATGATTATTTGTTGCTGTTGCCACATGATCGTTATTTGCAGGAGGGCTTCCCCAACTTGCTGCTGCCAATCCACATCAAGAACATTCACAAGTGCAAACAGTAAGCCTCACAGTGCCCTGGTGGTCAATTGCCAGTCCCAGCACAGCTGTATCACGACAACATGGCATGTTATTGATGTTAGGCCGATGGCAGTAAATGCTATGGCTGACAGTATCAATCATTATTATTATGTTATTGATGTGCCTAGGACTTGATGAGATTGCATGCGTTTGAAGACACATATGCGGCTCAGCATGCAGTACAGCTCTCAAAGCTGCTGTCGACAGACTTGAGCAGCAACACCGGTACCTAAATATCTATCAGCCAAATGGGGCAGGGTTGCCAACTGGGGGACAGTCCCAGCATGGCACGGAGCAACCCCCCAAGTCGGCCAGCCAGCAGCAGGGGGGCCCCAGTACTGTGGCTGCTGCTGACTTCTGCTGCTGTTGTCTTGCAGTGGTTCTGACTCTGGCGTGTATGATACTGAGGGTCGTTACGTGCCTCAGAGGTTTGAGGAGCTCATGAGCAAATATGACAGAGATAACAAGGGTGGGCTAACATACAAGGTGAGCATTCCTACCACTGGCTGCCGTTGTCGTTGTCCCAAAAAACAGGTGCGCACATGGGAGATGTCATCACTGATTCTGAACACAGCAGCAACTTGCGTCAGCAGCAGCCAGACAACCTCACGCACGGCATCTGCATCAGTCCTGCTGATTCTGCAGGTCTGTACATTGCCAAGCTGGACCAGTTTATGCTTGCTGCTTCGCTTCCAAAGAATTATATGTCCAATTGATTGGCAAATGCTGCTGCTGCTGCTGCAGGAGTTGATGGACATGACTTCAGAGCAGTCCAACTTGTATGACTGGTTCGGCCGCACTGCATCATTCCTGGAGTGGACTGTCACATATGCAGGTTGGTAGCTGCCCAGGTGGCACAACACTATTGTAGCTTATGCTGCTTCCCTTCGAGTTGCAATATGTACAAGATGTGCAATTGTTTGACAGAGAAACGCCACAGATCAGCAATGTCATTATTTACAGCTGTTTTGTATTTGTGCGCTGCTGTTTAGAACTTGCATGACACTTATTGCCAGCTTCTGGATGTGGAGGCTGCATACATTAATGTATTGGAGCTTGCCCCATGCCAGAACTGCGCAGGCTTTCCAAACGGTTCAAATGTAAAGGGGCAAATGCAGGACCTCAAATGAATTGTACTCAACCCTGTTCACCTTCGGCAACCATACAGTAGGGGGAAACATCCAAGAAGCAGATGATCTGCTGCCCGCACGTTGGGGTATTGCGTGGTATGGTATGATATGTTTTGTGGGTGTAGCTTCAACCCTATTCATCACTGATGCAGGTTTCAAGGATGAGAATGGTGTGTTGACTCGGGACTCCATTCGCAAGCAGTACAATGGGGAGTTGTTCCATGAATATGCGAAGAAGATTGGTAAGAGCATGAAGGAAAAGAAGGGACATGGCAAGCACCTGCAGTAGATGCCTGCTATCAGCTGGTATGTAATGTGGGCACTTTGCAAAAGAGCTGACAGTATTCGCTTTAGGTGGTAGAACTGCCAGCCAGTTAGTATGGAAAGTAAGCAAGTTGTTGTACTGTTGAATGATGATGGGGTTGGCTGGGAGCGGTTGCATCGATGATAATGGTTTCTGTGTGCATATTATCTGTTCATCCAATGTATATCATGCACAACATCCCAAGCGCATGGTGTGATCAAAAGTATGTGAAAAATTTGATAGCGAAACCTGGTGGCTGATGGCTATGAGGATGAAAGAAAAAGTTATGGAAGGTATGAATCAATACGTGGCACTGTGTGATGCTTGGAAGAGCAGCAGACAAATGGGAAAATGAAGCAAGGCTGCCTGGATTGTGAAGTAGAATATGAAACATGTCAATTGAACAAATTGAAAGTTATATAGTTCTCTGCTTAGTGCCCACTAGAAAACTGTATGTAACGTCTTCCTCTATGTACGAGCGGGGATGTAAGCATCTGCCATCTGCTCCTTACTATCTACCGAGCTACAGCTGCTGCCACCAGGTAGACAGCATGCATCTTGCCTGCGAATGATAGAAAGGACGGTTACAACTCTCATTACTGGTAATTCAACCCGATGCTATACGCCGTAGCATGAAACGCAGCCGAAAAGAGCAATAGCTCAAACAGCAAAATTTGCATCACAAGAAACTTTACTGTGCGCTGTGAACGAGCAGTATCGACGACTGCAGTGAGATATTTCACAACTAATAGCGAAATTTATTTCATATGCGAAAGTTCTATTGTAAAGCGCAGTTGCGGAGACGCGTGACAGGTAAGAGAGCCATAGCTGGGCCTATGGTTCGCAGGGGCCACCCGAAAGGTATATCCCCAACCAGCTCAGCAGGTCTGCAGCACGGTTTCTTGTGAAGCGGTAGGCAATAATGCTCAGGGGCACTGACAAGGTTTGAAAAAACTGACAAGTTTCGCAGCAGCTGCAGCACGAGATACAGCCCTTGAAAATGCATATATACGGGTGATAGCAATCGGTGTCGATGCCCATTGGCAAATATCAAGTTCGCACAGTTTTGCATATTGGCCTTTACGAAGCGCTACAAAACGACAGCCGGTGGACTTGTAAAATCTTGCAATATTGGGGCATAATATGACATACATCTGGCCCTGGCCAGCCTTTGCATGGTCGATGGCCTGAAATTGTTCATCTCCGCGACAACTCAGAGCAAAGTTTGCGTATAACCCACCCGTGCAGCTAACAGCAGGCGCAATGGAGTCAGAACCACACGTTAAGCGGTTAATGATCCGGGAAATGGTCCTGGAGAATTTCAAGTCATATGCAGGAGCACAGCATGTTGGGCCCTTCCACAAGGTCTGCTGTTGCCTGATGGTGCGGTGCATGCGGCACTTGGCGCGCTCATGCGCTAAAACTGCGCAATATTCATTCTTTCCAGTGCTTCTCATCCGTCGTGGGGCCCAACGGAAGTGGCAAGTCCAATGTCATTGATGCTATGCTGTTTGTGTTTGGACGAAGAGCCAAGCAGGTGCGGTACAACAGCAGCGCATAATTCTACACCGGCAGACGCAAGGACAGAACAGGGCTGCAAAATGTTCAGCAAACATACTACAGAACAGAAGCACATGTCGCTGCTAGAGTCCTTCAGCACCTGCAAGCCAGCAGCCTACTCCTGCTCATGTTCCCTATGTGTCAGCCAGTCCACCCAGAGCAGATGATCACAGATCGTTGCTCTTAATCTTGTCTACGGGAGAACCTTGCAGGCCGTTTAATCTTCTTCAGTGCTTTTCAACAAAGAGGATGCACGTGCCATAAGCAGGAGTTATCTACGTACATGCCAACATCTTCTTGTTTAAACCATGCACGTGCAGCTGCGCTTCAACAAAGTGGCTGAGCTGATCCACAATTCAACGAACCACCGCAATCTGGAGCGAGCTTGCGTCACAGTGCACTTCCAGGAGATCATAGATAAGGTACAAAGCAGCTGCTGCAGTTGTGGCAACCTGCACGGACATGAATCGCACACATGCAGACAAACAGTCACCTTGCGCAAACAGCAGCAGCCTTTGTATCACTGTTTATGCTAGCAGTGCTGAGTATCAAGCTGGACAGGTAGCTGACACATTAAGTTATGGAGTTCTTTGCTGCTCTGCTGCTACTCGACCACATTTGATGAAACCACAGCAGCATAACAGCAGCAGTTCCAGATGCTCGTCCAGCCATCAAGGCAGTGACGTAACTAGATTGGGCCAGCCTGATGATCCTGTATCAAGCATGAATGCACTATCTTATCTTGGGTCTTTCTTGGTGTTGTGTGTAGGAGGGCGACGACTACGACGTAATACCAGGGTCTGACTTCACAGTTGCCAGAACCGCAAACAGGTGCATTTTTGAGAGAAGGATATTACTCGTGGAAACTCTCACCAGCTAACAGTTCGCATACGGCTGGGACCAGCAGTGCCCAGCCACCCACCCATGAAAGCAGAAGCACCTGCGGCAGCAACACAGCAGAACAGAGAAATTGCAGTCATGGCTTTCGTTAGCAGATGTAACCAGCAGCAGGTTGCAAATTGGAGTTGATAATGTGATCCGGTCCTCCTGGGCCACTTGGCCCTTGTTACATATCAGCACAAGCAGCAGCAGCAGCAGTAGTGGTGACTGTCGCGGCTGCCCTTTTTGTCAGCATCACATGACTCATGCAGCAACTCACAGGTGTGAACTCATGGGGAGTCCAACGCCACCTGTGGCACCTGACCTGGCTCTTGGGGCATATCTCCTGCTGCTGTCTCATCTGCACAGGAACAACACCAGCGACTACTACATCAACAAAAAGAAGGTGAACGTCAAAGATGTGACCACACTGCTGAAGGAAAAGGGCATTGATCTGGACAACAACAGGTTCCTCATACTGCAGGTCAGCTGCTGCAATGCAGGTCAAAGAGCAGGTTATAGGAGCAAGGCCTCCACGGGCAGCAGCGGCAGTGGCGACCTTTTCTATCTACCAACAGTGCAGTACACGGCTTTAGATGCAGTTGCACAGTACGCAGTCAAGTGCCATCAGCTCGCTCTTGCATAACATTCTGTTTGCAAGTGTCTGGTGAATGGTAATAAGAACCTGCATGGCAACGCATTTGCAAGTGCCTGTTGAGCAGTAACAAGCAAGAATCAAGCGCACAAGAACCGAACCTCGTTTCCCCGTTGTCTGGCCTGTTGTTGTTTCTCAAGAATTTGAGATAGGAATTAGGGTTTTGAACAAATCATACATAATTGTGTTGTGTAGGGAGAGGTTGAGCAGATCAGTCTGATGAAGCCCAAAGCAGAAGAGAAGGGTGACACTGGGCTGCTGGAGTACCTGGAAGATATCATTGGCACCGACAGGCTCATTCCACAGATTGAGGAAGAGGCAAAAAAGTGAGCCCTCACCCTTTTCTGCGGGCAATAGTTTGTGCTTTATAGACCACGCTGGTGCAGGCCTCACCGAATAAAGTTGATTGTTAGCGCAGAGTGATTATCAGGGGCATTAGTCAAGTACACAGTGTTAGTGCTGTGATGGCTGCATATCAATCGACCGCCTTCTGGCACCTTCGCAGGCTGCACTGTCATGATCGTCATGCAATCATCCCCTCGAATACAGCATAGAGGGACAACAGAAGCCGGTCACTATGATTCATATGGTCTGGGGGTCACTACAACGCCAGGTGTGCACGTGTTTTGATTGTAGGCTTGAGGAAATGAATGAGAAGCGGCAAGGTATGGTGCAGAAGTTGAAGGGGGTTGAGAAGGAGCTTCAGGGCCTGGAGGGCAAGAAGATGGAGGCAGAGGCTTACATAGGCAAACAGGTTGAGCGACTGAAGTGCAACATACTGGGACACAGCATAAACAAGCACAACAATGAGGTATGTGTGGCGGCTGGATAGTCGTTGAGTTGCATACAACACAAGCTGCCGGCCGATTATATTGCTGTGCTTTATGTGCCTGGGGATCAGCTCTTTGGGAACTGCTGACTGCGCTGCTAATGTTGCTTAAACTCAACTGAGCGTTGCTGAGGAGCATGAGAGTCGTACTCACTGATGGCAGGACATGCAAAACCAGCTTCACACGGGCAGGTGGCAGATATCCCATTAGGTCTCAGACTGTACACTGCTGTGTCACAAACCTGGAGTTGTATGAAGAACTGCTACAATCCATGAGGTATCTTACAACCTCATTTTCCCCATTAACAGACCCCCTTATCAGGTTCTGCTTACACAACCATCAGACTCAGAACATGCTGTCTCTCATTCATCCCTCTGCAGTTGAGTCTGGCAGAAAATGAGCAGAAGCATGCAGAGTTCAAAGCCAAGCTGGAGCATGAAAGGGCCAAGCTCAAGGACTTTGACACAGCATTCAAAGAGGTTGAGACGGCACATGCAAACGTGAGAGCTGCTAGCTGACTTTTGCGGCACCTGCAGCAGCATTGTCAGGGGTATTGGCCCATGAAGGGATACTCTTGCTGATGGCAGGCATGCCTTGATGCCTGAAGATTGCTGTATATTCACACAGAGTTGAGAGTTGCTGGGCCACTTGCCTTTGCACACCCTGAACCACTGGCTTGAATCTCAGTGGCGCTTACCTTCGCTCTCCTGTTAAAGATACTATTGCTGCTGTGGCTTTCTCATCTAATAGGCCGACAAAGAGCTTCAGGCCACGCTCAAGAAGGTGGAAGCAGCAGCTGAGTCGATGAAGGAGCTGGAACTGAAAGACACAAAGGTAGTCAGCGACGCTTTGTCAGACGTGTGTGTGCATATAACTGAACGTGCAGGTTGCAACTGCATCTGCCCAGCAGCTCAAGCAAGGCAGTAGATGGGTGTTTGCATTTGTTCTTGCAGCAGTTTGGATTATAAAGAGCAGCAAGCTGAACTGCTGCAGGAAGTACTCAAAGGTGTACAGCTGCTGAGTACCTGCCCATGACTGCCTAATGAGCTGTATGATGCCTTTGTGTATCTCAATGGCAGGACTGCATGGCGTGTTGTTTCACCTTCACATCACATCTGATGAGGAATCTGCTGCTTACATGACAATGTTGCTATGTTGAGGGTGGGAATGAGCCGACCATACCCTGCTGCACCTGCGCATCACTTTTCTTGCTGCTGCAAACAGATTCGAATGGACCTGAAACATCTGAAGACCAAGCGTCAGAAAGCCCAAGCAAAGCAAAATCAGGAGTCAAACAACTTGCAGGTGTGGTGCAGCAACTGTAACAGCACACCTTCTGCTGCACCTTCACATCTTCACCTGCACATCTGGGCCTCATTGATATAGATAGTGGTGCAAATGCATGCTCTTATACACACTCTGCAAGCAGCTTCTGTTGGCTGCTCCTGGCTTTAAGGCTTGTGACTGGCCTGTGCTACATGCATCTTCAGCACGACATGTAAGGCATAAGCTCACCATTCAAGCGTCTGTAGCCACAATGCCTCAAGGGTGACATGTCCTGCAGAAGTCATGCTTCTCTACTGGCCTCCACCAACATCTTGTGCCACTCATGGTGTGTCTGAGCTCTGCATTGCCAAAAGCAGTCGCCTCTCTGAGCCCTTCTGCTGCAACCGTCTCCATTCCTCCTTGCTATATGCTGCAGAAGCTTGAGGCTGACATAGCCCGCTGGCGAGATGAGATTCCCGCTGACCAGGCAACTGCCGAGCAGCTGGGTGCTGAGCTAGAGGAAGCTGAGCGGAAGCTGGAGCAGCTGCAGGACGGCATCAAAGGGGAGGTGGAGAGCCACCATCAGCAGCTGACAAAGGTGCAGCAACTCTGCCATTGACCTTGCTCCACTTCACTGTAGATCTGAGACAGTATCAAACTATGCAGTGCAGTTCGCCGCCATGATGCTCAGATTGATACTGCACTTCCAAGCACTCACAAGACACTGTGCAGTGCATTTTTTACTGTACAACACATGGCATCACACACTGTGATGTGCCAGCTGACAGAGCTGTTGTGACCAGACTTTGGTCACGTATGCATCTCTGGCCTAATGAAACCACTGTCAGTCATTGCTGAAGCAGGCAGTGCTGATTCCCAAAACCCTTACAGCAGTCAAGTAGACAATGGGCAACTCCGTATCAAGTCCTGATGCTGCAGCGATCAGTGTATGTCAGCAAGGTCTTATTAAGAATGGTGCTGGATTTGCAGGTTCGTGCAGAGCTGGCCCCTTGGGAGTCTCAGATGGCTGAGGTGCAGTCACGCATCAACGTTGCCACCAGCGAAAGAGACCTGCTGTTGAAGCAGCAGCAGGAGGCTAAGGGCCGGCTGGCAGCCGCTGAGCAGCAGCTGCAGACGGCAAAGCAGGTAGCAGCAGAGAAGGAGGCAGAGATCGGTCAGATCAGCGAGGAGAGGGAAGTGCAAAGGTGGGTGGATTTGGCACGACAATCAAATTGTGCTTTTACAGCTGTTTTGCTTCATCTTGTCTTGTTCCCTGGGTTAGCCAGCAGTAAGGAGCATCTTCCTCAGTCTGCAGCTTCAGCAAGTTGATATTTTTTTAGTCGGTGGAAGTATCCCCGTGTAACATTCCTCTCTGATTGGCAAGCAGATTACTGCTATGATGTGTATACAAGTCAGCAAGACGGGTCATTGTGCTGTTGCAGTGCTGCTGCTGAGGAGGCCCGACAGCTGCTGGCAGCTGCCACTCATCAGGAGAGGGAGCTAGAGGGCAAGCTACGCGGCCTGAGGACCCATTGTGCTGGACTCAAGGCGGAGAACAGCAGCTCAACGTCGCAGAGTGCTGCTTTGAAAGCACTACTAGAGGCCAAGCGGCAAGGGGCCATTCCTGGAGTTGTGGGGCGTCTGGGAGACCTGGGAGCTGTTGATTCCAAGTCAGTGTTGACATTTCTCCTGTCACCACCTGTCTTCTTCTCCTCAGCCCTGTTGCAGTTTATGATTGAACTGCTAGTGGATCATCTTCTGCATGATCATATCTTGCAGATTCTGTGTCATTAGAGGCAGGGCTCTGAACCTGGTCGTCATGCAGCTGAGCTCACTAACAAGGGCATGTCATGCAGGTGCTGCTGTCAGCTCTCACAGAGCGCAGTTGAGCTCTGTGCTGCCTGCACTGCCTTCATATTTGAATGATTGCCTCATCATCTGTCACTGCTGTAACTGCCATACTGCTCACAGGTATGATGTGGCGATCTCCACTGCCTGTGGAGCCCTGAACTACATTGTTGTTGAGAGCACCAGTGATGCCCAACTGTGTGTTGAGCTGCTACGGAAGAGGCAGCTGGGCGTCTGCACATTCCTGATCCTGGACAAGCAGCGGCACTTGCAGGCAGCAATGGAGGAGAAGGTGAAGACTCCAGAAGGTGATTGAACTTCTGCTTGACGTGCTAATGCTCCTGCTGCTTCTGCTGCTTCTGCTGCGGCGGCACCTGCTGATGGATGCTGATTTCTGCTGACATGGCTGTGCAGTGTGTGGGGCTTGCTGTCAACTGCTGTTGGCAGATGTCTGAAGCAACGTATGAAGCAGTGTCTGAAGCAAGTTCTTCATATTGAGGGCTTGTCTGGCACATATATTTACACTACCCATCAGCCACAGCAATCCTGCCATCGGCCCTGCGTCTGGCACATCCTGAGGTCATCTCATGACCCCTCTTCATGCCCTTGCTGCTGTTGCACCCCAGGTGTCCCTCGTCTGTTTGATCTGGTGGTTGTTGCTGATGCCAAAGTCAAGCTTGCCTTCTTCTACGCCTTGAGGAACACCCTTGTTGCCAAAGACTTGGACCAGGCGAGCCGAATTGCGTATGGCGGCGACAGGCGCTTTGGAAGGGTTGTCACTATGGCAGGCCAGCTGATTGCAGGTGGGGAGATCGGCAGTGATGATTTGCCGCTTGAGATGATACTGTGAATTATCAGTGATTCTTGTGGTTACTGAGGACTCAGGGATTCCTCAGACTGCTGGATTCATGACTCATAAACCCAACAGCAGAGACGCAGCACGAGTAAGTGCTGGGCATGGCGGCTGTTGACAGGGATACTGCAGCATGCACAGTGGTAACCTGCTGTCATGCCGCTTCCGTCTGCGGAAGAAAATGCAAAAAAAACAAGATAAGCAAGGAAATGAATAATAAATTTTATACTGTTACTTTTTTCTAGATTCAAGAGAAAAGCTTCGCAAAAACAAGCTTTTAGCAGATGTTTGCTCTGGTGTGCTGTGTCATGCAAACCCTATTTGACTGCTGCAGAGACGGGCACCATGTCTGGTGGAGGTGGAAAGCCTCGAGGAGGCCTCATAAAGCTGGGCAATGCTGCACCACGAGCGGCAGTTGATGCCAAGGCAGCGGCCAAGGAGCTAGCAGCTGCTGAGGGACAGCTAGCTGCAGCTGAGGAGCAGCTGCGGCAGACCAGGGATCAGAAGTAAGGGCCTGGGTTGCTTGGCTACTCACCACAACGTTTCAGGTCACTTTTGTTTGGTCGCTGGGCGAGATCAGCAGCGCAGAGCACAAGTCAAGTTTCCGATGCTGCATGTGCAGCCGTGTGCTAGCACAGCAGGAAGCCTTTGGATGTCTCAGAAGGGCACTGCTGCCAGCAACTTTGGCGCCATTTCCAGCAGGATTGCGAGCCACTTACTCACACTTTCTGCTCATGTGCTTGGCGCATAACGTTGCGCTTGAGCAGGTTGGCCCAGAGCAGTTTCAGGTTCCACCCTCTCCTTTTCTCCTTCTTCTGTCTCACTCTACATACCCCCTGCTTGCACCCCACTGCAGAGATTCTGCTGAGCAGGCCCTCAAAGCAGCTGAACGAGCCCTGACCAAGCTGGAGATTGCAGCACCCAAAGCAGCTCAGGTTGCAGCAGCAAAGAAGGATGAAGCCGCTGATCTGCAGGCCCGCCTGGCTGAGCTCAAGGTCTGTTGAAGGGTTCAGGGTTCAGGGCTTACTACAGGGTTTAGGGTTTAATTTGGTACAGGGTTCATGGGTTGAGCTCTGTATGTATGCCTGCGTTGCAGATGCATGTGCCCTTTTTGTATCCTCTGATGCATTTCACAACTTGTGATGTGTAACTTTTAGTCTGCCAGCAAAAGAAAAAACGCCTTTATGTTGGCCTTTGTGTCAGCAAACTTACGCGGGCCTCTGTTTGATTGCCAGCAGCTTCTGTGGAAAGCCAACGTTGATGTTTTTTAGAGGAAAATTATGCTTTCGTATTTTGTGTTTGGAAGCTGAAATTACATGTCAATCCGGCTTTATAGCTCCATGCACTACTAGTGCCATCACACTCAACACAGTGCCGCTTTCTTGCAAAGTAACAGAAAACTATCTTTGTTTCAAATCCTCGCTGTTTCAGGCTGCTGCTGAGGTTCGTGCTGATGCTGCTGACCGGCTAAAAGAGCTGAGTAAGCAGCTGAGCAAGGAGAATGCAGACATGGCAAAGCTCAAGGCTAACTGTGCTGGGCTGCAGAAGAAGGTGGCTGCCTTGCAGGACAAAATCGATAATGCTGGGGGTGAACCGCTGCGGAAACAGAAGGAAAAGGTGGCAAGTTTGCAGGTATGTCTGCAATTCCAGAAAATGAATACATGCAGGCTGTGCAAACCTGCAGAGTTGGAATGCCTGCCAGTGAATGCAGTGATGAAGTTCTGTTACTGTACAGGCAGCCGATTTTCTGTAGTTGACAAGAGTTGTGTTTAACCTTGTGGCTGTAGCAGCAGGCTGCAGATGCATAACAGGTTGGGATACTGTAAATACAGAGCGATGCGTATGTACATATCTCTGTGCAACTCCTGCATTTCTGTGCAACTCCTGCAGGCCAAGCAGGCTGAAGCTGAGGCTTCCGCCACCAAAAAGGGAGTGCAATTGAAGACGGCACAGAAACAGATACAGAAGCTGAAGAAGGACATTGACAAGTCGAGTGAGTTACTGACTGTTAAAAGCACACCCTAAACAAATGCCACTCCTGAATGACTATACTACCTGCAGATGGTGGTGGAATGTGAGGTCATTAGGCAGGAAAGCTAATATATGTTTCCGAATTTTGTCTGTTTCCAGTCTATTCAATGACCCCCAACCAAACTTGCACCACTTGCTGCTGGCTCTCCTGCAGCTGCTGAACAGGAAAAGCTTCAAAGTGAGATTGCAGTCAGCAATGAGGCCCTGGAGTCCATGACTGTTGATGCTGCTGGTGTACTGCAGCAGCAGGAGGCCCTGGCGCAGCAGCAGGAGCAGCAGCAGGCTGTAGTTGAGCAAGCTAAGCAGGCGAAGGAGGCTAAAGCCCAGGAGGTAGGCAGTTTGGTTAAACTGGCTGGCTTGCTGGCTTATTGCAATGCAAACTGTCTATCAAGACTGTATCAGCCTCAGCTTGCTGGCTCAGAGTTTGTATATACCAGGCAAGCTTGGTGCAATCAGCAACATAACCTGATGACCTGAGGTAGCCTACCTCAGAGCGGCCCTGGAGAGTCGAGTCATCAGGGGCCCTATGTGTCTCTGAGGTTACAGCAGCAGGATTCCATGTCATGGGGTCTGGCGCATGCATGGCTGACCCAACTTATCACAATTCTTGTGAAGAAGACAAAATACTTTGTTGAAGTTGTGCAGCATTTTGTGACCTGCCTTGCTCTCTGCAGGTGCAGACTGTGCGCGGTGTTGAAGTGAAGATTGAGGATGCCATAGAAAAAGTCAAAGGTGCCATCAAGGAATTGAACAAGGGCATCAAGGAGCTCACCAAACTGGTCGACGTCGATCAAAAGGAGTTGCAAAAGTACTACAAGGAGTACCAGTGGCTGTTGCAGGGTGAAGCAGCAGATGCAGGTGGGTGCAGGAAGTGTTATATCTCTTTCTACATTGCTCTACTTGGCTGATGTTGGTGCACGGAAAATGGGAACCTACCTGGCTCCAGCAGTCTGCGGGGCTTAAGCGGCCAGAGCGCTGGCCCGGCGTGTGTTCAAACCAAAAAAAAAGCTTGTTCAACAAACAAGGAACAGAATGTTGATCACATAAGCAATGTCGCGGAATATTCAAATCTCACTGCTGCAGGGCACCACAGTCAATGAAGGTGGGTGTCAGCTGATCTACATTGAACCAGAGCAGTTCTTTTTTTTTTCAATTGTTTTGTTGGCGACTTGAGGTTAGCGATCACCACCAGAAGTACCAGTGGCTGCATTAGATGCAGCAGCAGATGCAGGCCTGTGCAAGAAGTGTGTGCTGTGACTTATGATTCTAGACCTTTGCTGTGCTCCTTGCAATTGCCACAGCAAAACCACATCCTCAATTATCCCTCTGATCATCCTCGAACTGCCTTGCAGAGTCCAGCAGTGCATACACGCCTGCTGCTGAGGAGTTGTCAGGCAGCAGTCAGGAGGCGTTCTTCAAGGTCACTGTGCTGGAGGAGGAGCTGAGAGTGATGCAGCCAGACTTGGGGGCAATCCAGGCCTACATGTGAGTTAAATATGCTTGAGCAGATTGAGCAGAGAGGTGTCACATGTAAGATCTCTCGTGGGTACTGTCACCGTATCAGACGGCGCTTGCGGTGCCATCGATGCAGCAGCTATCTTTTGGGATACAGCACAGTGAATGCTGCTGAGTGCTGTGGCCGGCGCTGCTTCCAGTGGCAGTAGCTGAGCACCAAGTGGGGTAGGATACAACGTGAAACCACTGTCCTGCAGTAGCAAATGTGCTTTCGGCCCATGTTTTAAGACTCACTCTGAACAAGGCAGTTACAATTGACTTGTGGTTTTGTTTGCAGGGACAAGGCGACTGACTTCTCCACCAGACAGACAGTTTATGCTGCAGTCACTGCTGAGAGGGATGAGGTACGTTGTGCTGCAGCCGGCAGTTAGCAGCTAGCCCAACTGCTTCAAATAACCCGAAGCAAGTGGCTGAATCCTGTTTTATAGTGGCAAGTGATTGTAGCAGTCACTGCTGAGAGGGATGAGGTACATAGCTCTCTCTCTCTCTCTCTTCAGCTGTGGTTAGCTGCTGTCCCACCTGCAGAGTAGTTCAACTGTAGCGGCTACAAGGCAGGGACTGCTACAATCACTTGCCACTGCTGAATAGGGTTCCGCCACTTGCTTCGGGTCGTTTGAAGCAGTTGGGATGTATCCTATGCTTCTTTCTATGCCTCCTGTGTCTTTCTTTGTGCCAAAAAGCTGACTTGTGCAGTATGTGCCGCATCAGCACTGCTAGCAACATGTAGCAACAAAGTCAACAGCCAGCAGATGCAGCAATAGTCTTCATGAAACTGTGTCCTCATTTCACATCAATGGTCTCCTTGTACTGCTGTGTAAAGTGGCATGTGTCAGCAACCATCATCTGCTCATCATCCAGATGTGGCGGTTAGCTGAGCTGCCATGCTTCATTCCCCCAAGGGCCTATGGCCGGATCGGGTGACGACTACTACTACTACTACTACTACTACTACTACTACTACTACTACTACTACTACTACTACCTTCTCCTCCTCCTCCTCCTACTACTACTACTACTACTACTACTACTTCATCATCACAGCTGAAGAGTTGCATCCGTCCTGCCAGGTGCGCTCCCGCTATGATGGTCTCCGCAAGTCCCGCTTGGATGGCTTCATGGCCGGCTTCAACACCATCAGCCTGAAGCTCAAGGAGATGTACCAGATGATCACTCTGGGTGGGGACGCCGAGCTGGAGCTGGTGGACACACTGGACCCCTTCAGTGAGGTGAGCCCTCTGTGGTGGATAGAGCTTTACTTTGTAGAAGGGCCTGAGTCCTAGCAAGGGCTTGCGGCACTGAACCGCCACTGACTGCTAAACAGATTGGATCCATTCAGCGAAGTGAGCCCTCTATGGTAGAGATACTTTACTTTGTGGAGGGTTTGATGTGTGTCCTAGCAATGGTTGACGGCACAGAACCGCCACTGATTTGACAAATAGTTTGGGTCCATTGCGTGAGCCTCTATAGGAGAAAACTTCTTATCAGTAGAAGGCTTCTCCCTCCTGGTGTGGGTCCCTAATACAAGAACGTCACTGATCTGATTGACACAGTGGACGCATTGCAGCAGTGTGATGCAGTGTGATAACAGTAGGGACAGCTGACCACACTTCTAGCAAGAACTTTGTGAGCACAGTGTCAGTTGCACCCAGACACAATAATGCATTATGCATGCATGTATGCATCAGTGAGTTTCTTGTTACATGCAGCGTTGTATATCTGCACAGCAACAGCTGCCAGGTCCAGGGATCCAGGAGCAGCCAATGCTCAACTCAGTCTCAACATCTCTACTGCTGCCAATGACACTTGCTGTTCTGTGACAGCATGGTCAGCATTGCACATATCGTTGTTTCATTAGCTGAACATTACTTTTTCTGAATGTGCTGTCACAGGGCATTGTGTTCAGTGTCCGACCTCCTAAGAAGAGCTGGAAGCACATTGCCAACTTGTCCGGTGGGGAGAAGACACTCAGCAGTTTGAGTCTGGTGTTTGCGCTGCACCACTACAAGCCAACTCCGCTGTATGTGATGGATGAGATAGATGCTGCCCTGGACTTCAAGAATGTGTCTATTGGTAAGCAGTCTAACCAAAACACCAGAAACTCCCCCAGCTTGGCAGTCCTATGCCACACCTTGCCAGTAGCAGTTATGCAGCAACTATCATAGGGCTTCGCCTTATCTGTTTGTATCAACAGATCGAGTCACCATCAATGGGAAGACAGGGAATACTTCTGGCTAACCTGCAACCTGCAGCAGTTGTGGTTGTTGGTGACAGTACAACAGTAGTACTGCCCTCATCACCCACTCACTTGTAGGCAACTCTAGTGCTGACTGTATCATACTGTTGCCTGTGATGCCACTTCAGCTGATATTTGTTGCTCCTACTCGCCAAGGGCCATCTGGCCAACAAGAGTAAAGGACATGTTGTTGGATACGAATTGGATTGTTGGTTTTCTAAAGGGTGATGGTTGTTGACTTTTACAATGACGACTTTTGGGACCTGATCTGTTTTTTATTGCATGGTCTTCCTGATCTTCCTGATGCCCATGTGCCTTTGGTTTGGCTGCAGTTGGTCACTATATCAAGGAGCGCACAAAGAATGCACAGTTTGTGATCATCAGCCTGCGCAACAACATGTTTGAGTTGGCTGACCGGCTCGTGGGCATCTACAAGACAGACAACGCCACAAAGACGGTCACTATCAACCCCAGGGAATTCGTGGTTGGGGCTGGTGGCGGCAAAGGGCAGCCGCAAGCAGCAGCTGGTGATGCACAGCAGCAGCAGGATCAGCAGCAGCAGCAGCAACATGGTGAGATAATGCAGCAGCAGCAACAGCAGCCTGTGCAGGTGGCTTAGTGGTGATATGAGCAGCAGCAATGGATCATCAGCACGGTGCTGCCACCTCCTGTGGGCCTACCTACTGCTGATGCGAATTTGTTCCAGCCACACTTGGTCTGCTGACTGTCGAATGTGATCGGCAAGTTGGGCAAGTTGTGACAGCATTTGATGGTGACTCAAAGCTCCCACAGCTGCTGCATGATGTGATTGATTGCATGGCTTCACCCTGCATACCATCCCGTAAAGGATGGCTACTAGCAGTCAGTCCTTGTAGTGTTGGTACCGGCTCCAGCATTGGATGCACAAGTGCTTTTCCAGTAGGTATTTCACATGTTCCATTGTACAGCCTGAAGCTGACTCGTCGATGGCACAGAAAGCAGGAATAGCAGGCCTGTCTAGGCCTAGGCATGTGTGTCATAGATCAGCTCCTGTCGAGCAGGTTCAACTGCCAGTGTAGCCAGTCATTTGCAGTCACGGCTGCCAGTTCTGTGGCGGCAGGTGCCATATGCGCTGTACATATCATGTGGAAACAGAGTTGGCTCATGCAACAACGTGTGTATTCCAGGTGATGCTGTAACTGTTACAGGAGTGTCGTTGACTGACAACTGTCAAAACTGTCAGTGTCAGAGGCCCATTTCACCCTGTCACGGTGCACAGCATTCTAGCCACACAAATTAGCTTCACTGTCGCACCCGCAGCCGCGCCTGGGCTGTTTCATTTGAGACGTTTACGTGCCAGATGGACCACCAACTCCCTCCAACCTGCAAGACCGTGTACGCAACATTCGGGAAGGCCATGTCTAGCAAGTGTTGCTCTTGCAAACCCAAAAAAATGAAAGAGTGCGTTAAAGGAATCAAACCACAGGTGCGCTCAGTCATGAGGGGCAGATGCTCTGGTTCGTAGCCTATGCCTGCATGCGCCCTGTCGTTAGCAGCTCACTGACTTACTGCATCATCTATAAGGTCGAACAGTATGTACATGATGTAGTGGGCCAGGGCCTAGTTCGTCTGGACTCGCCAACTGCTGTCACCACTGGATGACCGTCTGTATTGTTTTATTCTGCAGATGTTGTGCTGAAAGGATTCTCTTGAACAGCTGGGTACTCAAAGCTAGTAAGCAGAACGTTCCTCGCCACCAAATCGTGCACTGGGTCAGACGAAAGGCAGGTGCAGACTTGGTTGTCTGGAGGCAGTTAGCTGATGGTACGCTAGGTTGTTCTGTGCCGTGTGTCATTTGCAAAGGGTTTTTAGAGGTTTTTGACTTACGTGTGCGATGTCTCGTTGGACCTGGAGAGTGGTTCACTGGCAGATTGTCGGACCAGGATGCTCCTGTGGCCAAGTTCACATCCGGGCAAAGGAGGAGAGCAAAGAGGGAAAGCAGAGCAGTGTAGTAACAACCCTCACATGCCAGCACCAGCAGCCCAAAGTAGGGCATGGGTTTGCACAGTTGCAGATGTTGGGGGCTGATTCATCCGGGTGCTGCAGAGCAACAATACAATCGGTCACCATGCGGCATCATCGCTGTCACAACATCTTGCTGCACAAAGTTGGATTCAGCGCCTACGAATGCTTGCAAGCCTGCTGGCTTGCGGTTATGGTATATGGCGTGATATTAGTGGCAATATCTGTATGCTTCAGCAGGCTGTTGCATGCAGCAAACCCTCAGGCAGCAGTGATGGCTGCTGCAGTGGCTGCTGCTGCGTGCCAAATGGTACCATGTGCTTTCAAGGCGTCAACAGCCTGTTTGGGGCGTGTTGAGAGTGAGTTGGCTGCGCCAGGGAGTGTTGCTATTGGTGCTCAATGGGGTTGCTGCAGCAACTGCCAGTGGTGCTGCACCAGCTCGTGCTGCAGGGGTTGCTGCCGCAGCCTGGGCCAGCTGGGCTGTATAACAGCTGCAAGTTTTGATACAGCAAGGTCACATGCTCTGCACATGTGTCAGCGTGCGCATCTGCCGCCGTGGGCAGGCTGCATTGCTGTAACTTTCGTATCTATTTGTTTCCAGCCCATGCCTGTAACATTGCCTCAGGGGATCTGACACTATTGCCAACAGTGGCTAACAGCCCAGGACTGAAGACTGGCAGCAGGACAATTCTTCCCTACCTTGCTTGAAACCAAGCGCTTAGCATTGGCTTGTCATGGTCAGCAGTGCTGTTCTTCAGCCACAGGGTACTGCTCCTGATGCAGTACCATTGCGTTATGACAGTGGTGGCAGCTGGTCTGCTAGTTCAACGTGACGTGACACCTCATCACAAAGCACACTGTTGTAGCCCAAGCTTACGTCTTGGGATAGATCTGCCTGCACGACACTGCGCTTAGGGTAGCGCAGAGATGTGATATTGTGCTGAGGCGGCATTTTGGCCCTTTGGAAGATGTTATACATCTTGACGAAGCACACGTGCTCTAGCGTATCCTGCAGAGGGGTGAATGGCGCCGTGGCTCGGCCCCTGGACAAACATGCGCCGACTAGACGCCCTTACGTCTCTGATACTGGCCTAAACGCGCTGCAGTCAGTGAGAGGTAACCTGGTTGTATTGGTCTTCTTGAAAGTGCAGTGTCTAGTGACAGCTTGAAGACATGCATAGCTTGTTGGGAGCTGCTACTGGGTGTCGCTGTTGATAGTGGATTCTCCGGCCGATGATGACATTAAAGTAGTAGACAAGCATATATCCAAGGTTATACGTTGACGATAGATGACACTTCAGAGGCCTCGTTGTACCAGCAGCTATAAAGCCTGCCATAAAGGGCCTCAGTGGTTGATCCATGGGCTGCTGCTGCCAGCTGCATATGCAGCAACATATGTTTCATGTGAATTTTTGTATTGTGGCTGTTTCTGGCGCTGATGATTCCCTTACATGCATAGTTCATCTGAACCAAACTGAAGAAACCTTACCATCACGTCTTTCGCTCCTATCTGAGCCAGAAACAATGTAGCCACGCATGACATTTACCTTATGATATGTCCATTTTTCTATTTTGGGCCCTTGTTGCATGCGAGCGTCAGCATCTCCTGTCAGTCTCAAATATGAGGTTCTTGTGCCTTTCGAGCTTAGCATTATTGCCGTCAAATTCCGCCTTGAGGCGCAAGCTTGTCAGGTATCACACAAACCCCTGGGTTGTGTTCCTGTTCTTGCATTGCAGGTACTACAGCAACCATTTGTCCACTGACACCACGCTCCTCACCCAAAGCTGCAAGACAGTCAATTATATGCTCAGCAGCAACAGCTACTGCCACAGCTACTGCCTCACCGCCTCTTCTACAGCAGCAACAGCAGGCCACCCTCCGTGGCCTGTACCCCCCAACCGCTGCGCATCAAAGTGGGTACTTGAAGGTTTCTGAGCTGCACAGCATCTACTACGAGGTTCATGGGGATCCTGCAGGCGTGCCAGCAGTAGTGATTCATGGAGGACCAGGGGCTGGCTGCTACCCCAATCATGCGTAAGTGCCATGATACTGGTTCTGCCTTGCAGCCACCACAGTTCTGGTGTCAGCCCCATGCCTTTACTGTAGTGAGTGAACTACATCTGCATACAAAAGTCAGAGACAGGCGGAGTGCTGACATGAGTGCAGTTGAGATATGGGGATTGCTGGCTTTCCTGCATGCAGCTTCTCGGGACGGCTTGTCCTGGCCCCAACCACTAGCACAATCAACCACAGTGGTAATCTATTATTTGATACCATAATCAATGGCTCCGGGCACATCCGATGATATGATATTGCATAAGAGGTTACCATTGCGTTCTGCGCTTGGCTGTGCTAGTGGTTGGAAAGTTTCAAATAATCTGTTCACACTGTGCGGTAAAATCCTGCAGGCGATTCTTCGACCCTCAACACTACCGAATTGTCCTCCTTGACCAACGTGGCTGCGGCCGCAGCACGCCCACCGGGTGCCTGGCCGACAACACGACAGCGGCACTTGTATCCGACCTCAATGCCCTCAGAAGGCACCTAAACATCCAGCAGTGGGTGTTGTTCGGGGGTTCTTGGGGAGTAGCACTGAGCATTGCTTATGCGCAAGCATACCCAGAGACCGTGCTGGCTGTTGTGCTCAGAGGTGTCTGTCTGATGCGCCCCTCAGAGATTCAATGGATGTATGGGGGTGGTGCAGCGGCCCTGAGGCCGCTGGCATGGCGCAAGTTTTTGGAGCATTTGGAGTTTTTGGAGAGAGGCAATCCGGTGTTGGGGTATTATAAGAGGTTCCTGAGCCCTGATGCTGCTGTACGACAAGCCGCGGTGAGTTTGGGCGCTTTCTGTGCAGCAACGTGTGCATACTCTTTGTCAATTTCAGGACTGTCATCTGGTGGTCATGTTTCTGGTGTGTTCAACAAGTGGTCCAGAGCTGTAGAAGGCATTCCTGGAAGTTGAAGAAACATTTTTTCAGGGAGATTTCTCCCTGAAAGTTCAGAAATAATTCTTGATGACATGTCACTCAGTGAGGCACCTGCCCAGTTCGGGCAGTATATGAGTCATATTTTTTCTGGCCCTGATCAGCATGAAATATTCTACTTTACGTGTCATACATTTGGTTATGTGTTGTACACTTGGTTAATTGTTGTATACTGAGGAAAAACACATTAGCAGTGTTGATCATCTTCTGGCTGGTGCCAATGGGCCTGTGATGACCATTTCTGATATAGACAAGCATATATCCAAGGTCACACAGTGACGATACTACAGATGCTGAGGCCTGTTGCTACCACTGCCATCTTTGGGTGGGCTTATCTGTTTTCTTAAGCGAGCATGCTGTTGTTATCTTCTTAATCAAGCACGCTGTTGTTCTTTTCTCGATAAGCATGGTGTGCTGATCTAGCTGTGGGTACATATTGTTAGCCATTGTTACTGTCAGATGTTGGTTCATTAGTAATTGTTTACATATATATATTTTTGTCATGTATCATTGCTATGATTTTCCATTGGCTGCTGTTGCTGGATGCACACTGATTTGTCATGTGAATTATTTGGAATTTGCACCAGCAGGCATGGCAATTCTGCCATCAGCCTCGCTCTGCTACACAGAAGTGCGAAGTCCAGTTATTAGCATCCTCGCTTGTACTATGCTATTCAATCATAATCAAGCTGTAGGCCTCGCACTTCTATCCAGAAACGCAGTATCCAGTTATCAGCATCCTTACTTTTACTATGCTTTTCATTCGTGTGTGTCCCTGTATGGTGGCTGTTTCTGGCGCTGATGATTCCCTTGCATGCATAGTTCATCTGAACTCAACTGAAGAAATCAAACCATCACGTCTTTCGCTCCTATCTGAGCCAGAAACAGTGCACATTTACCTTTTTTGTTTTGACTTTTCAAGCCCTTGTTGCATGCGAGTGTCAAAATAAAAGTAGTCATGTGTCATGCACCTGCTTTTTCTTTTGCATGAAGTGCATATATGCATTCTATATGCATTCAATGCACAAGGAAAACCCAGGTGCACGACACATGACTACATTTTTTGTGAAGTTCAGCAGTCTGTTCTGCTTTGCTGTGTTATTAGGACAATAAATCATAAATCTGTGTATACTGGTTGATCTGGCTTACACACTTCTGGTGCCTGATACTGCATGTTCAAAGCAAAGCAGTGCAACATGTTTACAGCTCTTTGAGACCAAATTTTCTAGAGGTCTGGCCTGTCTGCTCAGGAGCTTTATGCAAGTAAAAAGGGCACATGCAAAACCCTGTGGAAGTATTAATTAGTTGTTTGTATGCAGCTGTTTGTCATCTGCTGCCCTCAGCCCTTCTCGTAATCATTCAGAAAACAATTGATCAATGATGTATATCATCAATTTGATGAGTTGTGTGCTGTACTGCTGTTGCGTGTGCATGCTGTAGGCAAAGGCTTGGATGGCTTGGGAGATGGCAGTTGGGTTCAGCAACAACCAGGACCTTTTGCTGTGGAATGGACAGCAGTGGGCAGCACAACCTTCGCCAGCAGCAGCAGCAGCAGCAGCGGGACAACCGCACGTGCAGCAAGCACTTCCGCCACCACCGGCGCCAATGAGTGCTGCAGCGCAGAAAGCAGCAGCAGCAGCAGCACAGAGAGGTGGGTTACCAATGCTGCAGCGGGGTGTTGTGTTGCCTGTAGAGGTTCCAAATGGTTCTGACAGTAGCAGAGGCAGCCCATCAGCTGGCAGCATGCGCAGGCGCAGCATAAAGAAGAGTTTGACTGATTTGAACGCTCAGGCTAGCCCCGTGGCCGGCACTTCCAGTAGTGAGAGCAGCAGTTTTGTCCCCGGTAGCCGCAGTTTTGTCCAACCTGCTCAAACTGGCCCCTCTGGCCTGACAGCAGCAGATGATCATCAACAACAACAGCAGCAGCAGCAGCTGCAGGATTCAGCTTGGGATTGCGGTTTATCTGGTCTGGGGTATAACACTCAGGATTCTGAGGTTCAAATCCTGATCCAGCAGGGCCTAAACCACAAAGGATATGACAACAGTGCCGCACAGGCACTGCTTGAGTGCCATTACTGCTTACACAGTGCCTTTCTACTGGACCAGCCACTGCTGGATCACATCGAGCGTTTGAGACACATTCCCTGTATTGCTATACAAGGCCAGGCAGATTTTGTCTGTCCTCCTGCTACTGCTGTTGAGTTGAGTGAGTCTTGGCCTGAGATGGAATTGAGACTAGTCCCTGGGGCGGGTCACAGCATGTATGATCCTACAATAACGCATGAGTTGGTGTGTGCTACGGATAGGATGAGAGCGCTTATGCCTTACCAGCAGCAGCAGCGGCAGCAGCACCGGCAGCGACGGAGTTTGAAGCCTGCAGCAGCAGCAGCAGCAGTTGCTAGAAGGCGTTGAGGATCCTCACTCCGGAGTAGGGGGAGGTAATTTTGTTCCTTGAGTGTGATGTGTGGAGCGTGTGCTTTGAGGTATATCAAGTGATCACTTGGCTTTGCATTCCAGCTCATTTGCCAGCTCATCCAATGTTGCCCGGGCTTGATCTCTCCCACTTGGCTTCGCCAGTTGGACAACTGGTCCACAACTGACTGGTCCACAAGCAGACAAGTTGCTGCCAGTGGGGTGTCATCTCTAGCCTGCAGATGTTTTGTCTCCCTGTTCAAGCGGCCAGCGCCAATGTGACGCTGGGCTCAAGCCCCTGCACAGGGAGAGCCGCTCTCGCAAGGCTTGCACAGGGAGACAAAACTTCTGCAGGCTGCACAGGCTGTGGCACAGTACTAGTGTGCAGTTCTGAGTAAGGGCTGAGTGCTACTGACATCTGACAGTTTGTTTATGTCACCAATAACACGAGAGGGATAAGCTGGGTGTGTGCCTTAGCTTCCAAGTTACAGCCTGAAAGTTTATAACTACCAAATTTGGTATAACATACCGGTAGTGTTCGCCTCTTGGATTCAGGAAGTCACCTTTACTTCAGCCCAGTGGGTGACTACGGCTCGATAATGTGCTGAACGTTGTGCTTCATTGCCATACCATACCATACCATACAACCTGGCCCCAGAGGGGCGCCCCGGAGGAGCCAACATAGTCGCTCATGGGGGGATGTTGCACCAAACTGATGGTGGTGTTTTCAAACCTTTTCAAACGATTGGTATCACCTTTTTTGCCAAACTTTGGCAAAATCCGCATTAGTAATGGGGATGTGAGATCGGCCGGCCCAACTCCTTGAAGGACTCCGAACTCGGAGTTTTGAAACTCCCGGCGCGCTCTGGACCTGCGAGGCTGCGGTCGAGACTGCCGATGATATCGCCGAATCTGAAATCTTGACACAGATGTGCACTGGCAGCGCTGTCTGCGAGGGCGCGGACCAGCAGCCTGCTCCGGCATCCGGCGATTAACATTCAGAATTTGGATATCAGCTGAGGTTTGCAGGAGGATTTGGTGAGCAGCGGGGTCGGCAGCTGCATCGCAGGCCGACTGGCTACCAGTAGTACTGCTAGCTTGCTGAGCAGGCCCGTGCTGCGCATGGCGGGTGCGTGACAGTGCCCTCGGCAGCTGCAGCAGCAATCTTATGCACAATTAAACCTGAATGTGCTGCTGTAATGCAGCTGGCCCAGCTGAGCAGGTACCGCTCAGCGCACCATCGAATGGTGCACGGCAGTCATACCTGCAGTCAGAGGTGTCCGACACCGTCGACGATGGACGCCCCAGCCGCGCAGTAGCACTTGTGGTGGTAGAACAGTCTTACCAGTGGTGATGGTAGCGACATGCACATATGTGTTTACAAGTGTTTTATTCAACCACCGTACACTGCGTGCTGTGGCGCAGCAGCACATCGCGATCATGATAGCAGCATTCTCGACTCGCGAAACAGCAACAACACGGAGAACAAACTTTACAGCACATTGCACAGAATGTCACATCATGTGCTGAGCACAACTGCAAGGCGATATGCCCAGCCAGCATCACACACATCGTCCACATGCTTCCGAGCAGCTCAAAACCACGTGGACGATGTGTGTGATGCTGGCTGGGCTGATGCCATGGTGCCACCATCACGTGAGAATGATAATAATAATTGATACCATCCGCCATAGCATTTACTGCCATCGGCCTCGCGCCCGATGTTTCGCAGGCGGATTGTCTAATCGATTATCACCATCCTCTTTTACGACTTTTCACGTGAGAATGTTCGGAGAGACATTGACAGCTGGTGTCAACTCTGTACAGCATGCCCAATAACATGTGGAATCGCAAACATGGAGGCTGGTGCGATGCAGCAGCATGCTGGCAGAAGTGATTATGTTGCTGTTGCCGCTGACACGGCAGCATGCCAGTGACTGGCCAGTGCATGACACCAACGTCACTTTGATGCCAATAACTCGGTGCCAATAAGTGGATGGTAATTAACGCCCATGCATATTCTTGGAAGATTGGTCTCGTAAAGGTGTCGGGGCGAGGGCAAGGTGACAATAAGTGCCTTATCATAAGGTAACTACATATAGATTACCCATCAGCCATAGCAACCCTGCCGGCGGTCCCTCACCTTATTTCAGAAGCGGACAACAACAGACCATGCTGAGCGGTGCTACCGCCACTATGCTCACATTCACAGCGTATTTCCAAAGCAGTTGTGAGGTACCAGTGGGCACTATACAGCAACACACACAGCACTACATAGCATCTGAACTTGTTGCATGGCTCAATTTCTTTAACTGTGATGCACCAGCGGAGCCCCATGCATCATCTGACACAAAACAGCACACACGCTGCTCCTCATCTTGAATCAACAAACAAGCCTCCAATTTACTATTATATGTTTTTGATTTGTGATAATCCGGAAGCTTTGATCTTATCAAACATAACCACTCGTGCATGATTATCAAACATAACCACTCGTGCATGATGTGAAGCTGACCTTACTGATGACATCTTCCCACTCCAGGAAAACCATTCTCTCTATATGGTATATACCTGTTAAGAATAACGTTATTTCTGGCAGTGGTGTATCATCTGGAGCTCTCCTGATGTCATCCAGATCCTATTGGAGCTTCTCTGATCCAGATCACTTGCCAAGTGGTGATCATGATGATCAGCAGCCTGATGCTGGCACTGACAGGCTGTCGCGTCATTCCGGATGTGTTGTAGTACAATGCTGCCACTGGCAGTCACTACTTTTCAGCCGTGGCCGTCCACATGATGATCATCAGCACTTTGCAGCCATAGCAATTCTGCCATGGTGGCTGTCCATATGGTTGTCCTCAGGATGAGTCATCACCTGAACCTGATGAGCGGGCTGCCGTGATGCAGCACCATCACCCACTTGCCGTCCTGCAGCTCAAACAGGTTGCTGGCAATGGTCCTGCAGGTCAGGCAGCAGCAGCAGCGGCGGCAGCACTGGGGTGGGAGCCAACTATCGACTTCAACTGTCACAGCGGCTACCCTGCAATTCTGAATTGCTTACAACATTGCAGAAGCCATTCTGAAATTCTTCCAGAATCTGCAGAACAGCAATAGCCATTGCACTGCAAGTGACCCACTCTCAACATGAGTAAAACAAGGTATCACTACACAGCCAGCATTGTTGACCGCACACTGATCGTGTCATGTATTCCATGTACAAGGCACTACACCCCACCAAGTCATGTATACTGAAATGACATACAGGTAACAGTCATACCAAGAAAAGTAACAGTTATTTCTTTGATCCGCACCTGCCCCTGCTGTCATCTGCATCCATGACCTCCACACATGTGACTAAACCCTGAGTTTCTGACAGTGCAAATACCCGCACATCTTCCAGCTGGATCTTGAAAGCTCCGGGCCTGATGCCCCTCAGAATGGACGCCCAACTCTCTATCACCTGGTGTAGGTTGTCAGGTGTAACAATAAACGATTTGAAGTTGGAAAAGAGCTTGTTTAGATTATTGCAATCCTCAAGAATTATTATTATTATTATTATTATTATTATTATTATTATTATTATTATTATTATTATTATTATTATTATTATTATTATTATTATTATTATTATTATTATTACTATTATTATTATCATCATTATTATTTCTGATGTTGATTTTTTGACAACAAAAGGAGGGTTCAAAGCTAGATCAAAAACTTCCAGTTGCGAAAGAAATTGAGAACATACCCTCAGAGGAGTAGCTCAGCCAGAGTCGGGCGCTGAGAGAAAATAACAACCTCATCAATGGAAGGATTGGCAGAAAGTTATTCACTACTTCTGTAGAAGTGTTTATTAACATCATGTGAGGTAATCTGACATTATAAGCCCTTGTCTTGCAATCCAGATGATGCCCATCGCTGCTGATCACATGACTTTATTCTCCGCTGCTGCTAGTGCTGGTGCTGCTGATGCCAGCCGCAGTTCTGCCATGGCCTGAACTGCTGCTGCAACACTGCCAGCACTGCTGCTGCAGTGGTGAACGCCCACCAGTGGTGACTGAAGCCCCAGTGCGATTTTTTTATAAACAGAGCTCAAAGAAAATTCTAGATAATATTATTTTAGTTATTTATTGATGCTGCTGTTGCTGAGCCAGTTGACTGAAACTTCTAGTGCATTGGCTCACTCACGCTTTAATAAAGTTCAATCAATATTCTTTTCATGAAATGCCGGATATCACATTATTGTGATTACACTAAAGTTCCGTAAGGTACCAAACTGGTCCACCTGCTGGCATTTTTCAAGACCTATGCTGCTGCTGTTTGCTGCTGCTATGTGCTGTGTCTGGTACCTGCAGTCCAATGCTGCTGTCTGCTGGAGGCTTTGTACTGCGGAATGGCATATGAGCATGCTGCTGCTGCTGCTGCTGCTGCCGTTGCCGCTTCTGCTGCTGCTGCTGCCGCTGCCAAGCTGGTGCTTGATGCACTAAGCTTCCATACCTTTGAGAGTTCATACCCTGTATGTGTGCTAACTGCTGGGGGATGCGGCAACGGGAAGCACCCAAGCAAAAGCTATTGAAATCATACCTTGTTACTTTTTTCTTTATTTTTGACTTCTGATAACAATTGTTGGTTAGTAACAGAATCGTAGCCACCTACAAAGCCCAGACTCACCAAATCTCTACCGGCAATGCATGCTGCTCCTGGGTGAACGACCTGGACATGCTCCCCATGACCCCACACTGACTGCATGTCCTGTAACAAAATAACAATGTTATGACATGTTATAACACAAACAAAGGCTCACACCTGTTGACCATGCAGGTAACACACAGGAGCTGGATGTACAGTCATTGCATCATGTTGTCAGCCGGTGTTACAGCCGGCCAGTTGTGAAAAATGGATATTGTACTGCCACGAGTGGTTCTCCTGGAAATTTAATTGCCCACAGCTTTGGGAGGACATTGGGGATACATACGGAGAAGCAGTAAAACAGTAATAGGCTGTCCATGACCCTCACTGACATCTTAACAGGCTTATCTTGGCTGTTGCAGGGCTCTAGATGTCCTTCTGACGCATACAGTGTATCAGATACTGATTGTGATGTAATGTAAAGCCCAAAATACCGCAATATGAGCACCGAAAAATGCAGAAACAACAGTAATCATTGAGAAGGAGAAGTTGTCATGAGCTGTTACAGGGGTCCGGAGAAAGTATAAGTTGAAAGGAGAAAGTATGTATAAATTAATTTTAACCCAACCCGGAGAACCACTCGTGGCAGTACGGTATGTGAGGCGCAAACAAGTTGAAGGCGGCAATTGTAGCATGCTGAGTGTGAGAATATCAATTCAACAACAAAAAAATATGACGAGTAATCTGGAACGAAAGAAGCTTTGTTGCACGGTGGAGAAAAGCTATTTTTATTTCATATTTTCCGTCTTCTTTCTCAACAGACATTCTGTTGAGGTTGCAGTGTTCAGGGGCATTGATGTTTATTTGATCCAAATTCATCAGGTGGAAACAGCAGCCAGTTCTGCTGCAGCTGGGTCTGTATGGGTTGTTGTTGGTACTGATCGTCATGTGCTCATGGCAGCAGTAGCAGCAGCAGCAGCAGCACCTGCCATATGATCATCATCAGCAGATAGCGCAGCAGTTGAATAATTGCAAATGAAGTCTGGCTGGTGCACTGGACTTGGCCTCGACATACCTTCATGTTTCCCGATCTGAAGGCATCATAGAATCTCAAGTTGGCGTCTTCAATGGCCAGCTTGGCATCTGTTTGCCGCTGCCTGTGCAGCAGCAGGTGCATTGCTGATGATCATTCCCCCACCATGCTCGTTGTGTATTCCTGAGAACACCGATGACGATTTCTAGCTGCCTGCTGGCGCCTAACACGTTTGCACATTTGCCAGTTGCAGCTGCTGATGCTGTTGCTGATATGGCTGCACAACGATGGCCATGTCAGGTGTTGCTGCACAGCTGCCAGCAGCATGTACTCGTAAATCAGTCGGTAGCAGAGCGCAAGTCGACTCACTGCAGAGTGTCTCTTATATTGGCTGCTAGTGCGTAATTTTCCTCTGCTACTGCAGCATCAAGCTTCTGCCGCAAGTCCGCCAGGGTTAAGGACTCATCCCATACCGAATATGCTATATGTCTGCTACCGATAACAGTCTTTGCCGTTTTGTGATACAATCTATGCGGCCGAGCATGCCAGAAGTGTCGTTGCGATTGCTGAGCTAGCCTGAGTGTCGAGCACTTTGAGGGCAGCATAGCGTGTAGTATGAGAGTAAGGACACTCAGCCTTACGCTTCAATCACACTGCAGCTGCCAAAAGTACAGTGAAGGCTTCTTGGCGCCTGCAGTAAGCTCTTTCGTCTTTAAAGTTTGCTGTTCGACTCGGTGGATTTGACACCTATTGGCAAGCTTACGCTATGCCGCAGATTGCACTGAAGAATGGCATGTCAGTCATGCAACCTCGTCCTGACTAAACGGCAAACCTGCTGACCTCTGCATCTGTAGTGAACCCCACCAACACTGCTGTCACGACGCTCCCACACACACTACAGATTAACCAGCTTTGAACAAACTAGATTATAAGATTTAGGCAAGTGTCCTGACATTGCTGTGAGCATAGCAGGGCAATCAACCCACGCCAGGGCTGGCTTGGTGCACAGAGTCTGTGTCTGACCTGCAGCAGTGCCACTGCCAGTCACTGGCCTGCGGCAGGCTGCTCAGGCTCCAGAGGGTGCTGTCATTCTATGCTGAAGTCTGCAGGAACAGTCTGCCGCAACCGAGGTGCTCAGGCCTGCTGACCAGATCCCCATCAATCTGTCACTGAACTTTCAGCACAGACGCCTCCTTGCCCAGCCCCAGCAGCCGGGCTTGCCAGGGACCTGTGGTGACTACTCCCTATTATGTGCCTTGATGTGAATATGGCTAGATCCGAGGCCAAAACCCATCATACTGTGCAAGTGCGTTTTTAGGAAGGGTGCAGCGGCCAGAATCGTGGCTGCCTGTGGCGTGTCACCTGTGGCACTCAACATTGCTTGGCCAAACCGAGTGTCGATGGCCATTGAAGTCAAAATTACAGCAGCAGTTTTGAGCTCTGACGCTACATTTGATGCGTGGCAGCGGAAAGAATGTGACCAAGAGACCATCGCTGCGTGCTCCCCCTTCACGCAGCTTCCCTTCGCTAGTGTCTTGGCGCATGTCCAGCATATGGCCCAGCATGCTATGTCTCCAACGTTGTTACAGTTGGCTTCTGATGCGTTCCAGAGCTGGTATGGGCGGGACCTTCCTGCAGGAACTCAACAGTCAGTTTCTGGCGCACCCCTCTTGCTGCCCCACACGCAACTCGCCGCTGCCATACGTTGCACAGAGATGGCACCCAAGCTCTTAGCTGTTTTTGTGTGCAAAATTAATCCTACAGTGACAGACCTGCTGCAACACGACAGGCTTGCTGGTGTTTCAAACGAGCTCGCCACAACCGCCATGGGAGCAATGCGATGGCAGTGAAGCTTTGTAGACATTACGCGTATGGCAGGCAGCTAGGCTGGAGTTTGCTGCTATGCGTCATTGCTCTATCTGGGCCGATATATTCAGCGAAACCGACAAAGGGGAACTCTCAGGCAGGACTGCCTCCACAGTGTGAACCTGTATATGATTGTGGATGTGGTCAAATACATCAAGAACCTATCGTGCCGCCCTCATGTGGATCGGTGCCCCAGACCGTGGCAGCAGATGGAAGCCAGCAACAATCCAACCCCGGAGTACAGCAACAGCTGCAGCAGGAACACCCTGATGTTCGCGTTCTTTGTTACAATCGTAACGGGCGCATTGAAGCAGTCGGCGTCAATGGTCACGCGGTCACAGCAGCTGATGTGGCCGCTTGTCAGTCACTACAGACCCAGAGCAACCCAAATGATGCCGCTTCTGGCAATTGCAAGGCGCCCGCTAATACAGAAAATGGCAATAAGAAAAACAACCACGTACAGCAGGTGCAAGGAAGCTGCCCGATGCCAGGTGGAGAGGGTAACCAGGCCCCACTGTCAAACCCTAATACTGTTCCGCCAACTTCCATCGGCCCTTACAACAGCAAACTATCGTATGCACCCGCAGATGTTATAACAATCGTGTCGGCCTGGTTACTGGGGCTGCTTTTTGTCTACTGCTGCATATCCAGGCTCAGCAGGAACTGGCGGAAGAGCAGCAGCAAAAAACACAGAAAGATTCCAGCAAACTTGACGCTGCACAATGACAAGCCAAAACGAAGTAACAAAATCGGGTCTGCTACGGTCAAAGTACTGCGCTCTCCTAAATTTCAGAGTCTCGTGGTCATGATTGCAGCAGCCGGGGGGGTTATGTGGCCTCAATCGGGGTTGAAGCTTGGGCTTGTGTTACTTTGTCTGCTTGTGACAAGTGCTGCATTGTATGCATTGCCACGCATTGTAGAGTTGCTGTCATGCATTTCCACAATGCATGCTCTTACTGTGATTTGCCCAGTATTGTGCTCACCTTTTATGCGGCTGGGCAAATCCTTCAAGGCGTTTTGGGTGTTTGTTTCAGCTGCATTGTGTGTTTGTGCCAAAAGCATTCAGCATATGACAAGTTCTGCTTCTGTGAATGATGACGGTCATTCGCACAGTGACCGTTCAGACTCTGCACCTCCGTCAGCAAATGATCACCACAGCAGCAGCAGCAGCAGCAGCAGCAGCAGCAGCAAGGCTAACAACATGACTCCCAAACAGCGACGGCAGCACAGCAGCCAGCTGGTGACTGCCACCAGCAGCAGCAGCAGCAGCAGTTGCAGCAGCGCTAGCAGCAGCATCGATCTTGTACGAAGATGCATTTCAGATCCTACTGATGCATTGGTAAAAGCAGCAGCTGCTGCTGCTGCTGATTGTAGCACTGCTGCTGCTGGTGCTACATCTTGCATGTCACCTGTGCGCCTCCAGCAGCAGCACAAGCGATCAATGGCAAAGCAGCAGCAGCAGCAGCGGCGGCAGCAGAAACAGGCTGAAGTTTCATTGGCATCACCACCATTGAGTCCTAATGCTACTGCTCCGGTGCATAACACAGCAGTTGTAGCCACATGCAGCCCAGCCCCTACTGCTACCAAACCTTCAGTAGCAGTTGATGATGCTGTATGCAGCCCTGCTGCTACTGCTGCTGCTGCTGCTGCTGAACCCTTAGTAGCAGTTAATGAAGCCGTGTACAGTCCAACAGCAACAGTTGATGATGTTGCCAGTAAGAGCAGCAGGAAGCGAGATCAGGTGAAGCAATCAGCAGCAGCAGCAGCACCTGCAGCTTGTGACCACACATCTGGTGCAACAACCAGCAGCAGCAGCGGCGGCGGCGGCGGCGGCGGCGGCGGCAGAAGCAGCAGCAGGACGACGCAACACAAAGCAGCAGCAGCAGCAGCAGCAGCAGTAATGAAGAGGCCATCTGAGATTCGTGTGCTGTACAGTAAAGGTGAGAGGCAGTCAAGCTGTTGAGCAGCAGTATGAGTCATGAGCAGTACAAGCCATGAGCAGTACAAGCCATGAGCAGTACAAGCCATGAGCAATACAAGCCATGAGCAGTGCAAGCCACAAAATTGACTGCTGTGACTTACACTTAGCAGTACACTCTGATGTTGACTGACATCATTGACGCTCAATACTCAGTGCTCAGCAGCGACTCACTACTCAATACTCAGTGTGCTGAGAGGTGACATGATGTCACTGCACACTGAGTATTGAATCGTGAGTCGCTGCTGAGCACTGAGTATTGAGCACTGGTATCAGCACCATGTTACCTCTGGGTACTGAGTATTGTATTGAGTCACTGCTGATCACTGAGTATTGAGTAGTGAGTCACTGCTGAGCACTGAGTATTGAGCACTGGCATGAGCACCATGTTACCTCTGGGTACTGAGTACTGTGTACTGAGTCACTGCTGAGCACTGAGTATTGAGCACTGTCATGAGCATCAAGCACTGAGTGTTGACACGGTCCCTGACGAGCTCTGAGCATTCAACCCTGAGCATTCAACTCTGAGTAATGGTATCACTGTTGAGTTCTGAGTTCATTGACCACTGATCACCAGCATACATCTAGAAACATATCAAACAAACATCACAGAGCATATCAAGCGCTGATCTGACATCTCAGGATGAGCATTACTCTGCAATGGAGTTCTGAGTCATCAAGCACTGAGCACTGAGACATCTAGCACTCAGCCATCATTTGAGTTACGAGAGAGCATTCAGACTGCCTCATTTGAGCACTGAGACCATTTCCTCTTGACTCCTTTGACAGTTGTCAATGCCGGTCAACTTCAAACTGCTTGTAGATGATGCTGCAGCAAAACCAGATCCTGGGCCGATTAGCCCCAAGCCTCAAACTGTGACCAGCAGCAGCAGCAGCAATGGCAGCGGTGGCAGCAGCAGCAGCAGTGGCGGCAGCAGCAGCAGAAGGGCGCAACCTGGTCCAAGCTGTGCATTATCAGGTCCTGAACAGGCAGCTGGTCCTGGCAGTGCTGCTGCTGCTACTGTTGCTGCCGCAAAGTGTTTCAACACAGCTTCACCTCCAACAGCAGTAGCAGCAGGCTGTCTGGCTGCTGCTGCTGCTGCTGCTCAGGGTAAAGCACCTGCTGCTGCTGCAGGAAAGTCGTTAACCGGCAGCAGCAGCAGCAGTCATGATATCCTGTCACCCCCTTCAACACCAAGTACACCTTCTGCTGCTGCTCCCACCAGTTTCCTTGCATATGCTGGCAGCAGCTGCAGCACCACCAGCGCCAGTATTGGCAGCGGCAGCATTCTCGGTGGCAGCAGCAGCAGCGGCCCCATTCCCGCCAGCAGCAGCAGCAGCAGCGTCATCTGCAGCGGCAGTCATGACAGCGGCAGCAGATACCTCAGTGGCAAGCGTCCTGCAGCAGGCCACATGACAGGCACTGCTGCCGGCAGCAGCAGCAGCAGCAGTAACTGTGAGAAGACAGCAGCCCCTGCCACTCAGTCGCAATCCAACTTACCCAGCATCTTGCTTAGTAGCAGCAGCGGCAGCAGCAGCAGCAGCAGCAAGCCTGCAGGTCGGCGGCCCATGGTACTTCCTGCTGGCTATGCTGCTGCTGCTGCTGCTGCCGCTGCAGCTGTGGGGTATGCACCTAGTGCAGTGCTGGCAGGGCCAATACAGCTGACTAATGATCAGATCTCACCAACAGCTGCAGCAGCAGCAGCAGACGAAGTATGCAGCTCAAACAGACAGCAAGCAGTACTCAAGCAAGCACCCGTAGATGTTGCTGCAAGTAACCTTCAACAAGTTCCATATCCAGCCGCTGCTGCTGCAGCAGCAGCAGCAGTAGCAGAACTAGAAGCTGACATGATCGTGCAGCAAACTGCCGCAGCAGTGGCAGCAGCAGCAGCAGAAGTCACCAGGGGAGAGGTCAAGCAGGAGACTTCAGCAGCAGCAGCAGCAGCAGGGGCTGAACCCACAGCTCATGGTTCAGGTGCTCCCGCCGCTGCTGCTGCTGCTGCTGCTGCTGCTGCTGCTGGTGTGCAAGGAAACTCTTACTCTCTGTTTGCTGAGTCGGCACCTCTTCTAGAAGCAGCACTGGCAGCAGCAGCAGCAACGCCAGAAGCAGCAGAACCACCGGCATTACCTGCATCACCTGCAGCAGCAGCAGCTGGTACGGGGTCCAGTGGTCAGCCACATCAGCCCCCTGATTTGTATGCTGGTCTCAGGGGCTGCAAGCCCTCAGCACCAACTGTACTGCCAGCAAAAGCAGCAGTAGCAGTACGGCCTCGACGACTGAATCTCTACGCAAATGTGAATGCAAGTAAAGTATCAGAAACAGCAGCAGCAGCAGCGGTGCAGATGAAGCAGCAAGTACGGAAGGCTCCTGCAGCATCGTCACCAGATTTGTATGCTGGTCTGCGAAATTGCGGGCCGGCAGCAGCAGCAGCAGCAGCGGAGGCAAGGAGCAGCCAGACACAAATCCATCTCACAATGAGCAGCAGCAGCAGCAGCACTGGCTCTAACAGCAGCAGCATTCTAAAAAGTCGATTAGCAGTACCAGCAACAGCAGCAAAGCCTCCAGCATGTCCTAAACCCAGTCCTTTCAGTTCTGCTGCTGCTGCCATTGCTGCCATCGCTGCTGCCGACATGCCACTTCCAGCAGCGGCGTCTGCAGAAGCTGCATATGCTGAAGCATCATTCAGCCCGGAAGTGACATCTCCAACAGCTGCTAGCGGTACTGCTGCTGGCGGTACTGCTGTAGTAGTGTTAAGTCATCCCCCATCACCAGCAGCAGCGGCAGCAGCAGCAGCAGCATGTGGTACCAGCAGTGAAGCACAGAATGCAGTATGGTCTGTGACAGGAAGTTTTGTGCCTCCTATGGTAGGCGGTTTTGTACAGCAGGTCTCGCAGCAGTTGTCCCAGCAATTGAGTGGCTGGCTCTCCACTGACTCAGCATACAGACTGCTGCCAGGAGACTTGTTCACTGAGGAAGACATCGTTGGCAGCAGCAGCGGCAATGACGGTGGTTCTGGCTGGCAGCAGCAGCAGCAGCACGAGCAGTAGTTGTGGTGGCTGGCAGCAACAGAGGTGGTGGTCATGGTGGTGGTGATGATGGCTGGTGGTGGGTTACACGACAGTGTTGTTGAGGCTGATGACTTGCGTCTTGTACCACTGGAGATTCTAGAATCACAAGATCTTGTGACCTTACAAGGGTGACTTGTTTGTGTTGTTCAGGTGTTGTGATCACAACAGATCATGATCACAACAAATCATGATCACAACAGATCGTGATCACAACAGATCGTGATCACAACAGATCGTGATCTGAATCTTGCAGATCATGCTGATACAGATGAGAGTCATTCTTGGGCAACGTGTCAAAGTAAATTGAGCCATGCAGCAAGTTGAAATGCTATGGTGAATGCGCTGACATGCATTGGGGGCAGCATGTACAGTGCTAGTGAATGTCACAATGCATCAGCAGTATTGTAATGCTTGTTGTTACCTACTTAGAAATGGTTCATTGATTAGGAAGGTCAAGTTTCAGAGTTGTTCTAGGGTTAACCTCACCTTTGTTTGTTGATCATGATCATCTTTGATAGCTGCAGCAGGGTCATCATTTTGCAAAGTATAATTACATTTACATGGACGTGTGGTCCCGGGTCGACTTATAATTATGCGTACATTTAGACGTGTACGTTGTATTCAATACCAAGTTGCTGCAATGTATGGTGAACGAGCCCTGAAATCCTGATTTTCATCACACAATATGCATGACTGCAATGATTGAAGTGGCTGCCGTGAAGTTGCAGAGCCCGGCTTTAATAGAAGTTCTGACAAGTTGTGGGAATATGAGTTCAATGTTGAACTTGTTCAACGGTTGCCAACGGTTGCTCCTTGATTGAGGTGGCTGATTCAAGGTTCCAAATTATTTGGGTGTTGTGGTCAGTGAGATTGGAAACTGGGCAATTGGTGGTGCCGCCACAGCCTGCTGACATGTCATAACCTGATCATGATGATGGGGTGATATACTACTACTACTACGACGACGACGACGACGACGACGACTACGACTACGACTACTACTACAAGTTACCTCAAGGGTTTCCACCCGTAAGCAGCCAACTGATGGCTCATGGGGGCACACCAGAAAGAAACGGAAACCAGATTCAATCCGGTTGAATACCTGCAAGTTCAACTTGCAGAAGATCATCAGACTCAAACTCCAACTCAGATTCAGAAAAATAATGCAAAACATGCATAGGTGTATTTGGATTGCCACACAACAACCAGCACAAATGAACAAATACAAAGGTACAAAGTCGGTGGGATGAACCCCTTTTGATCCCAGCACAAGCCAGCGGATGACTCATAAGATGCGGTCCATTCTCACAGACTAGCCCGTTCTTTGGGCGCTCGCCGAGCGAGTCGGGCTCCCCGGGCCGGATTCGAACCCGCACCTCCAGCATCCAAAGCCAGAGCTCTACCAGTTGACCTACCGGGGAATGCATGGCTGGATGGTGGATTGTTGGACAGTGTTGTCCTAGCTGGGTGTGAGACAGTGAGTGTCATTGGTCAACCTGGTTGACCTTTGGCCGGGGCAGTACTGGCCTAACAGTACTGAGACCTGAGC